>PVJS01004683.1:30773-67942 GCA_004027185.1 Glis glis
CTCTCTCTCTCCTTAGTGAGGCCCTCCGCAACTTCGTGAGACCCGGTTTCAAAATAAAGTATAAAAAATAGGGCCGGGAGCGTAGTGCGGAGGTAGAACACCCCTGCGTTCAATCCCCGGTACCGCAAAAAAAAAAAATAATAATAATAAATAAAATACATAAATTTCAAATAGCAGTTGCATTACAAATGATCTTTGACAAAATTTTAACAGAATATTTAATTGTAAAGGGAAATATGCTGATAAGATAATAATAAAAATGCATGTAAAAGGCAAATGAATAGATAGATAAAAATATAAATCGGAAAGGAACATCCACACTTGCAAACTTCTGGAAAGAAGTGGTCAGGCCCCTAAATGGGAAGGGTGACAAATGTGTAATTAACTAGCTTCATTCTCTGGAGAACTCTGATTAATATAAAGGCTTAAACATGTATAGAAATTATAGAGATCTGAATAGGAAACATTAAAAGGTACTAAATCCATCTTGGGAAATGTGTAGTGAAGGCATTTTGGAATTTCTAACAAAAAAGAAAATCAAGTTCAAGGTAAATGGAGATTAAAAGCTCAAGGTAAAAAGACTTTTTTTTCTAAAATTTAACTTTTTTGTTTAATTGGGATTCTGGGTTTTTTTTATAGTATGCCTTATTTTACCAGGAAGTTAAAGAAAAAGAAAAATAAAGCACTCATTCTACTGAATTGTAGACACTATACTGGGCAGTGTAAAAAATGTAAAATTAGTAAGACATAAACCCTACCTTCAAATAAGTTGTAAACTAGCAGGACTCATGTTTTCAGAGGTGACTGGGAGAGAAACCAGAACAGCCACCGGCCTTCCCGGAGAGGAACATTTTTCCTGAAGAGAGTTAGACACAGAATTTGATCTGATCCGACTATGATAGTGTGGAAAGAGCAAGACTTCCAGACACCTATTCAGGGCTGATAAAATGAGATTTCCAGGCATGTGATTACCTAGGAGACAACTGTGCTAGTAAGCATGGTTCTAAGAATGTATTGGAGGTGAAATAATAACTCCAAATCAGAATCATTGAGGAATAATCATTAGTTGGATT
The DNA here is from genome assembly GCA_004027185.1 of Glis glis. Classification (NCBI taxonomy): domain Eukaryota; kingdom Metazoa; phylum Chordata; class Mammalia; order Rodentia; family Gliridae; genus Glis; species Glis glis. Next base: position 31,847 of record PVJS01004683.1, read on the forward strand.
TACTAAAATAAATACAAGGGCCGGTTCTTATGGTTTGGAAAATGTGTCCCTCTGCAAATCAATATATAGGAAAATTACAAATAATATCATTTCCTAAGGTAAGTTTTGGTCATAATGAATAAAAACTTATGCAGAACTCTCAAGTGGAAGGGACTTTGTGGATACCTTGTGCATCCTTGTGAAAGGATGCAAAAACATTGACAGCCTATTATTTTCTCCTGCTGCTTTTGACCAATCAGGAGTGGCTTCTGGAAATGACTATTCTGTGGAGTAGAACAAGCTCTTGGCTCATTACTGAGCCATGGAGGCAGTGTCATGTAGGTCTCAGTGGGAAAAAAAATCCATTAGGAACAAGTCAGAAGATAGCTGCACATAGTCATGCTGTGTAGTTATGGTCCTATTGTTAAAAGCATTCCAAAAATAACTATCTTAAAAGTCACCAAGGAGTAAATAATTTTGAATGTATTTTCATGTTTAAAAGTAATTCTTTGTACTCTGTAATAGTGTTTATTGCTGACATCTGTGGAGATTTACAAAAAGTAAGGTGTTTAATGTCTACTTTTCAAAGACAATGCTCTCTCTGTCCTTTAATGGTTTGCTGAGAACATACTGAATTTCATTAATTTTTGGAAATGATTATTTTTTGTGGCAGTTATTCTAAACATAATAAAAAAAGCCAACACAAATCACGGATAGTTTTGAAGGGTTCCCTGGTGCACTGGAGGGAAAAAATATATATATCCGACTAACATTTTCAGAGCGAGTATCTGTTAAAATATAATTAACTTGCAGAGTCTGAAGACCTTGCCATGAACACTCAGTAGCTAAGGGACGACATGACCTTGGCCAAACTGCTGTATCCTGCAGCCCCGACAGGCATGAGGATGTCTTTTATTTATTATTATTTAAACTTTTTTCAAAAAATAACTTTAGCTTTGCAGGAAAGTTGCAAAGATAATACCATTTCTGTAAAACTCTCACCAGGTTTCCCCCATTGTTAGCATCTGAGGTTACCCAGGTATATGGATCAAAACTGAGAGATTGACATTGGTACATTATCATCAAATAAACTCCAGACATTATTTAGATTTCATCATTTTTTCCACTGAGCATCTTTATAATTTTCCTTGATATCATCTGCAGTTCCACATCTCATTAGTGATCACAGAGCCCCACACCCCTCTGGTCTGTGAGTTTCTCAATCTTCCCTTGTTGTTCATGACCTTGAAGGTGTTGAGGATTATTTGAAAGTCTTAAAGTATATCATGTAGAAGAGCCTTCACACTGGGTTTATCTATTGTTGTGATTGTCAGAATACCAAATTTTATGTGTCATTTTTGTCATGTATTAGAAGACACATGAGATCTACTTCCACAGCAAGGTCACTAGTCTTACCTTTTTCTATTCAGTACTTTGAATGCTAGGTGCTAAGTGTAGTGTTCCCTCAGGGGGATGTGGATGGAAATGGAAGTATAACGCCTACTTTTGGAGGGAGTACCTGCATATGTATGTGTGTGTGTGTGTGTGTGTGTGTGTGTGTGTGTGTGTACAATATTATTTATTTGATCATATATTGCATTATTGATTTATGCAATATTATATTATTCTGAATTGTAAACCAATATCACTTATTTTTTTGCTAAAATTCTTCAAATTTTGGACATTGGGAGCTTTTTCAGTTTGACTGCTATGTTATAGGAGTAGCCACCTCCCCCCAGAATATCCTCCTTCTTACTATTTTATATTGTAGTACAAAATTTGCATTTTAATCATTTTGAAGTGTGAAGTTTAGTAGCATTCATAATGTTGTGTGACCATTGATACAATTTTGAAAAATTATCACCCAAACATCATTGCTTTTTTAAAAAAATTCAAGTAGAGAATACATTGTTATTCACCATATTTACTATAATGTACAATAGGCCTCTTGAACTTATTCCTGCTGTCAAGCATATATCTTATATCCTTTGACCAACATCTACTGCCCCCTCAACCTGCCCCCCCAGCCTCTGGTAAGCACTGTTTTTCTAAATTCTATTTTTCACATATGAGATTGAACATTATTTTCCTTTCTGTGCCTGCCATATTGCACTGAACATAATGTCCTCCAGTTATATACGTGGTGTGACAAAGAAAAATACCTCATTTTCAAAGGCTGAATAGTACTTCATTGTGCACACATACTATATTTTCTTTATTTCTTTATCCACTGGTGGATACAAAATGTGATTCCCTATCTTGGCTATTGTGAACAATGCGGCAATGAATAGGGGAATTCAGATATCTTCTTGTCATGCTGATTTCATTTCCTTTGTCTAAGTAACTAGCAATGGGATTGCTAGATAATATAGTAGTTCTGCTTAATTTATTTGAAGATCCACCATAGTGTTTTCCATAGTGGCTGCACCAATTTACCTTCCTACCAACAATGTACAAGGATTCACTTCTGTCTACATCATTATCAACACTTGATATCCTTTTGGTAGTAGCTATTCTAACAGATCTGAGGAGGTATCTCATTGTGGTTGTAATTTGCATTGCCCTAACAATTAGTGATATTGAGACTTTCCTCATATACCCCTTGTTTATTTGGATCTTTTTATTTAAGAAATGTCTATTCAGGCCTGTTGCCCATTTTTTAATCATGGTATTTGATATTTGTTTTCTTCCCATTGAGTTATTTGAATTCCTTATATACTTTGTTCATCAATCAATTATCAGATGTATGATTTACAAATATATTCTCCCACTTCATAGGTTGACTCTTAACCTTTGACTGTTACCTCGGCTACACAAAAGCTGTTTATTTGACATAATTCTGCTTGTCAATTTTAGCCTGTGCTTTTGAGGCCATCTCCAAAATATCATTCCCCAGATCAGGGGCAGAGAGCTTTTTCCCTATGTACACTGTTTGCAGAAATGTGAATTAGCACAGTATGAAACTTTATATTTACTTAAAATTCTTATAGTTTTGTGGCTTCCAGTTATTTTTAAGAAAAGTCAGAATTCCTTACCACAGCTTGGAAAAGGGCTTTGAGTAATCTAAAATTGTCTATCTTTGCAGCCTCATTTGCAACCTTTTCTCTTAGTTTGTTACACAGGCCACAGTTTTCAAGCTTCTTGACCAAACTATGTTATTTCCTCTCTTGGAATTTTACAACTGGTGTAACTCTCCTATTTTGTGACAGCAGACGTGCTTTTTGTTGTTGTTTTAAATTGACTACTGCATTTACAGTGCCTGACACATAATATAGTATAAATAAATATGTTACGTGCCTAACATTCTCTTTGCCTTCTCCTTTCCAAGGCCATTTTACCTGGCTAACTCCTATTTATTATGCAATTACATGCTTAAACTTTCTGTTCTCAAAAAATCTTTTTTAAACCATCTTTGCTCATGCTAGGTCGGCTTTATCCCATGCTCTTTTAGACTCCAGTCTGTGTTTACCTGCAGATCACTCATTGTCTTTCTTTCCTAAACAGGTACAGGGAGCTTCAAGACTGTGCTTTTCCCTTTCTTGTCTTGGTGCCCCGTTTCCTGCTATATTGTGTGTTCATACTAGGAATCTGATAGCTATTTGTTGAATGCATGAAAGAATGAATTGAGGAGAGAAAGATTAGATACGGAATCTGTGCAGGCAATGGAGCAACTACTGAGATTAAGGGCAGATTTCTCTGTGGACTCTTTATCTGGTACCTTCAGCTACAGCAAAGGCACCCTGGGGCACTTCAAGGAACATGGTGTAAATTGTCTGTGAAAATGTCATTAACTCTTTGAGGCAGTTGAGAATCCCATTGAAGAAGGAGGTTCCAGAGCACAGATTTTCAAGCAATGCAGGAGAATATTGGAACAGACCTGGGAAAAGATTTGATTTGAAAAAAATAATATGAGTTGATTGTGTGATTGTGTGCAGCATTCAGTTGTATTTTTGTGGGTCAATATAAAATATACATAAATGTGCAAGATTCTTTTTACTGTCATTCAGCTAATAATTTAACAGTTAGAAAGTCATTTACTTTTGGAAATGTTTTTTGAGAGAAACACAATTCATAAGTAAACATCATTACTACCATTGACTAAGTGTACATGTGTGAATATTCCAAAATCAATCCCAGTACTCTGTATTGGGAAGGGGGGAAATGGGGAGGTGGGGGGCACCAAGGGCTGTGTGCATGTATGTTGCTGTCAACAAGATTTTCATTATGATGTGAGACTATAATGCTCCAATAAAAGCGCATTAAAAATAAGTAAACATCAAAGCGTATTAAATAGAATAGTATGGCCAATTCCCTTGAACAGTTGAAAAGTGCTTTGTTTTTAATTATGTTGCCAAAGAATGTTTATAAAAGTCAACATATTGTTGCTGAAATCCTTTAAAAGTATTGTCTTACTGACATTATTTACCAAAAGAATATGTTTTAAATCATGTTCAAGGAGACTGAGAAGGAGAGTTACAAAAGTACATATTATAATTTTGGCTCTGTGACCATTTGGAATGCTCATCATTGAAACTTTTAATTTTCACTTAACTGTGCAGAGTATTCTAGTAATAATTCAAAATATGAATTACAAGTTATTATAAATTTAATTCACAAAACAAGACCAAATGACTCTAACAGTCAATAAATTTCAACCGTGAAAGAAATAAATGGAGCAACAAACTATGTGTTAAGGCCCCAGTGCACTTGCAACAGCAAAATAAATGCCACTGTCCCTGCCTCCCTAAACTTGTGATACAATCATACATCACCGTGTCACTGTCAAGCCTACCATCACACTCATGCCTCAGGTTTTCGAAAAGTAAACCAGTAGGTCTAAGGCCCTGGGCTTTGGTCCTGTTCTGCCTTTAACTTCCTCTGCAACTTTGATAAAGTCAATTCACTTTTCAGAATCCCTGTGTGGAATGAGAGGAGTGGTTCAGATCATTGGTTTTTCAATTGTTTTCCAGGAGATACTTCGAGGGCACTTTGATAGGGGAGAAATGAGTTCAGCCAGAGGGACCGTCGCTTCACAATACTGTAGAGCAGCTCTGCTTTTTCATATGTGTATGTATATATATAGGATGTATATATTAGAACATATAAATATGTTTATATAGGATTTCAAAGCTAGCTTTTATTTGAACAAAAACATTTAAAAAAATTACACTAAAAAAACAATCAAGAATCAAAATAAAATGAAAATGTAACATTCCATTTTTCTCATATATATAGTTTTGAATGGAGTAAGCATGATAAAGTTAGAGTTAAAATTCTCCTCAATAATAATATTATTATACTGACAATAATTCATTCAGTCTTGTACACTATTACAGATAAATATGTAATTATATATATGTATATATATATATATATTTAAAATTTCATTTGGATAAAAACCCTAAAAAGCAAGTAATATTGTTATGCTTTGTGTGTGTGTGTGTGTGTGTGTGTGTGTGGTACTGGGGATAGAACCCAAGGACATTCTAACTCCTAGCTACACCCCCCAGCCTGATTTTATTCTTTATTTTGAAACAGTTTCTCACTAAGTCGTGGAGGACCTCACAAGTTGCTGAGGCTGGCCGCAAACCTGCAATCCTCCTGTCTCAGCCTCCCAAGGACTGGGATTACAAGCATACGCCACCATGCCCGACTTTGTTATGCTTTTTAAAAAGAAGAAAATTCAGCCAGGTGTGGCGGGTCAGGCCTATAATCCCAGTATTTGGGAGGCTGAGACAGGAGGACCGAAGGTGCAGGATCAGCTTCAGCAACATAGTGAGACTCAGCAACCTAGGGAGACTGTTTCCAAATAAAAAATAAAAAGGGCCCGGGTTTGGTGGTGCACGCTTGTAATCCCAGTACTTGGGAGGAGACCGGAGGATCCAGGTGCCCAGAAAGCCTCAGCTACTCAGTGAGGCCCTCTGCAACTTCATCAGACCCGGTTTCAAAATAAAGTACAAAAAATAGGGCTGGGAGTGTAGCTCGGGGGTAGAACGCCCCTGGGTTCATTCCCCGGTACCGCAAAAATAAATAAATAAATAAATAAATAAATAAATAAATAAATAAATAATAAAAAGGACTGTGGTGTAGCTAAAAGATAGAATGCGCCTGTTTTCAATCTCCAATGCCAGAGAGAGAGAGAGAGAGAGAGAGAGGTATGATCCAACTCCCCAACCTTTTTGAGGACCTTACTTTGTGCCAGTGCTTTGCTGTGTGTGTTGTGATGCGTGCCCACTACACCCTGTGCAACTGTGTACATGGTAAAGCCACAGAACTGGACCTGGAGTCCAGATTGGCCTTCAGCAAGGCCAGTGCTTCACCAATGAGAGAGATGGTAATAATAAAACTGCTGCCTCTAAGAATAATGGTTTCGCTCACCTGGACTTGAAGGAAAACTCTTGCTAAAAACCGCATATGAATAATTTTATTTAATTTTCACAACGCGATAAGGCATATTTCTTCATTTATCGCAGATTAAGCACGAGGAAACTAAAGTTGATACAAGTTAAGTGATTTTTTTAAAGTGTATGAAATTTAAGATAACTAAGTGGCAGATATAAAGGTATACCCCAGGACAAAAATGTACAAATTTTACCTGTAATGTTGTGTCTCACAACCTGTTTCTGCTGTACTCAAAGGAACAGAAAGCACCTGCCAGACCTTTCTCACTTCCCATAGCAGGTGTATAGAAGAAGGCAGAGTTTGAATAGCTCATGACCTGGAATCAACAGTCATAAATATTGCCCACAGCCATTCCATTTCTCTAGGCTTAAAATACTGCCCAGTTTTCACTGTTAAAATTCTAGTTTCTACTGATTTTCTTGATCAGTTGCTTACACAACAATCTTTATCCTGAGGACTACTAATGAGACTTAAAATACAAATAAAAAAATATGGCTGTAACCTAAGGAATGTTGGCTATGGTCTAATATTGTTACTATAAAATCTATAGATTTATAGATTATATCTGTTCCCATGTCAAATACTTGCCCATGTTTTAAGATTAGGCCACAATGTCTTTAGGTACTTGAATTTTCTGGATTCCATGGGTAGAAATACTTCCACACCCCACTTTTAATAGTGACCTTTTTTATTTAACTCACTTATACATTACCTGTAGCCTGGGACATTAATTGCCTAACCTATACTTTTTGCTCAGAAAACATTGTTTCATAAGGTATAATGAGTTTGAAGATGCAAAATGACTAGAATAGTATTTGAATTGCTAAATGAAAACCATCATTCATTTTACACATGAAAAACATTGTTCCTAATTACTTTTCTACACTTCTCAAACCACATTTCCTTAGAATGCTATTCCCCAAACCATAGCACATTTTGTTTTTATTCTCTTAAATTGAGAACCAAAACTAAAACTTGCAGAAAGAATAAGAAATGAGTTGTTGAAAAATCCAAGTGAGTAAATTTCTACATTACCAAAAAAAGCATACATTTTTTCTCCATGAGCAACACATGGTTTGGACAGGTGTTAGTATTAATAATGACAAGAGATTTGCATATTTTATAAACAAGTTTTCATGTGTACCATAATACCTAACACTCTATACATAAATTTCCACAGATACATCTCTCCTGTCTAAAATGTGTATAAAACTTTCTAGAATGTACTAAAAACACTCCAGCAAGAATGCTTACTGCAGCAAAACCTAGGCCTATCTATTCACAGGACCTAAAATGCAGAATTTATGCAATTAATTAAACTCCTTGCAGGGTAAACTTTATAGGATACACAGAATAACATTTTAAAAATATTATTTGGAAATAGGAATTTAAAAATCTTGAAAGATAATATGATATATTGAGAGGAAAATAGCATGCTTTTACAAAAAAAAAAACCTGCAGTGATTTCTTTTTTTTTTCTTTTTTTCTTTCTTCCTGTCAGTTGCTTTGTTGAGGAGGTTGGATGTAGCAATTCACTTATTCTTTGCTTTGTTTACTTTTGGCCAGCAGCCAGTTAAGGCTGTAACTCTAGCTTATGGAAATTGGTTAAGTAAATGGAGACAATGAGCCAGGTGCAGTGGATGAAGATTGGAAAGACTGAAATTATAGAGTTAATGAGGTGTGATTTTATTGTTTTAGCAGGAGCATCAACTCCAACTGCAGGAAGGCAGGATGCAGAAAGAAACAACACATCAATCAAAATACTTTTCCCATATATATGCATATTATTTTATGTCTCTAATGCCTATCCATGTATTAGGTATACCTGTATGAACAGCTATCTAAAGATTTTTTTTAAATCAGAGGTGTTTATATTTATCTTTCCTTTCCTCTCTAACCACATTTTTTTTTTTGTCCACTGATGGATAGATGTGGCAAAATATTCTTGGGTCCTCTACAAAGAAAAGTAAACTAGGAAAATGTGTATAAATTTAATGTCAGAAGCACTTAATAAAATCTATCTAGTGGATTCTTACACATTGGCTACATCATTAGCTCTTCAGCTTGTATATGGTATTTAAACTCTCTCTAAATGATTTGACTCATTGAAGATTACATGTATTCCATAAAGCACATATACTGTGCTTCAAAATGACAAATTATTTTACTTTTACATGCAAAATGTTGAAATTGACATGGTTTCAATGCTTTACAGAAACAGTGTCTGTTATTTCTGGGTTTTGATCTCCATTTCTCAGTTTCTATGATCATATACAAAATTTCTGTCATTCAACAAGTGACTCCATGAATGATTTCCTAGGAAAGAGGAAGGATGGATTCCTCCTTCCTAATGTGTGAGACTAAGGGTGACATTTACATAGCCTACAAGAAAAACATCACACATTTCTGTATAAACCAATGAAAAGAAGAAAGTACAAAGGAGAGATGTAAAAATTATTGGTAAAATCTGCAAGTGGTTATGAAAGTGATTAAATTACTACCAATGAACATCTAGCAATTATCAATCCTGACACATTCTATGAAACTTTTACATTTTGAAAGATTTCTTGATCACTAAGAATTTTACAAGTGATTACTCTTATAATCAAATACTGCCAATTGTTCAAGGCCACTCAAACCACCGAGTGGAAAAATGATGTTCTCCTATTTCCTGTTTTTAAAGATCACTTATTTGAATAGATAATTTCATTTGGCATTGACTAAGTAATTTAAAATGCAAAGGTCACCAGGAATTGAGATTTGGTTGAGCTCAGAATGGCCACAAAGTTGTAAAATGTCTAATGCATGCATTAAATATTCATAAAATACCATGGGCATCCTTGTTTAACTCGACATTTTTAACAAAACATCTTATAACTTAAGCGATTGGTGGTTTTTGAATTATAACTGAAAATGTGCACCTGGAATAAACTGTATATATATCAGTGTACATGACATATACTTAAATTTTAAAATTTAATAGAAGACAGAAAGGAAAAAAGGATGGAAGAAAAATATTCTATGATGCTAAATATTGTAAACAAGAACTCATCTGCCTTCCTCAAAGCCACAGTGAATGGTCACCCTGCATATCCCCCAAATCTACACCATTAGCCCCTCAGAATAATGTAAAGTGCAGAATACTGTGAGAAATAAACATGTATATGTAATTATCTATTGTTTCTTTTTCCTGTCAGAAATCTTCTCACCTATTCTGGAATCTTCCTCTTCTGGAATCTCCCATTCCCATCACCAACCTTCTGTATTCTACCTCTATAGTCAAATTCATCTCTTCTCTTTTTCCTAACCCAACCTCACAACAAGAGTCCTGGATAAGAATTATCTTCATGGAATCTCCTAAAAATCAATAGATTGTTCCCTCCCTTTGGAGAAAAAGGTCTAAACTCCTGTGAAGAGTGAGAATGGGGTACACATAAAAATCAACTTATTTGTTTCCGACTCCCATGTTAGATACCATGAAACAAAATTAGCATTTTGAAAGAGTACTCTATGATAGCTGATAGCATATGACATACTCATGTCTAGAAGTATCATTTGTATTTATTTTTCAACAAAATATTATCTGTTGCTACTATTCTATTTCTGGTATAGTCATTTAACCTACTGAAATTATGACAGACTTAATTGATCTTTGTTGTTCCTCTTCAAATACATTTTGTTATTTGCCCAAATCAAAGGGAAACTTCTTCCAGTGTAAGATTAGACTCTGGAGAGGTAATACAGACCATATAATTCGGCTGCCGATACAGTACAGTCAAGATATTTATAGAGATTAGAAGAAATATTTGTAATCAATTGTTTACTCAGAGTGTGATTTCTCATCATGGAAGGCAGGGATAATTGGAGTTTTTAAAATTTTAAATTTATACACAGGCAAAGAATATTTTCCATCTATCTAGTGTTATTGTGATAATAAAATGTGTTATAAACTTTGTAAAATAATAGCATATTATAATAGTGCTTAGGTAACTTTGAATTGCTACTAAAATACAAAATTATTTTCCTGGAATTCTCATCTGATTTAGGGTAGGACAACTCCAATGGCGTAGTGTCAACTATACTATAAGCAACATGAAATTATGCATGATTAAACTACACTCCTAAAGTAACTTTTCCTGTGATAAAACTAACTTTTACAAATTCAATAAAATTAGAATCACCATATTTAAAATTTAAAAATATATTAACAGATCTGAGTTTATAGCTCTGTGACAGTGACAGAGCGCTCACCTAGCACACACGGCCCTGGGTTTGATCTCTAGCAAGGCAAAAGAAAAGAAAAAAAGTTTTACAATTGACATATTAGTGATAAAAATCGGTAGTACCTATTCATCTGAACTACTGGATAAACTTCATGTATATAGCAAAAACCATTGTATGTGCATGCACATGCACACACACACACACACACACACACGTGCACATATACTCAACACTAATCGTAACATTAAGTAATTTAAGTCTAAAGGACAATGTTGAGACTCTGTACCAAAATTTTGTACAATAATTTGTACAAAAATTTGGTACAGCTGATTATTTTTTCTTATTACCATAAGTGTATTCAACAGAATAATACCAACACAAAAATAAATATATACGAGTTTATGAAAAAAGTAGAGAATTTTACTAAAGGAAGCTTTTAAGTATTACTTTATTATGTTCAGTGAAATAAGCTAGGCACATCAAGACACTGACCACATGATTTTACTAATATGTGGAATATAAAATTTGTTCGCATAGAAGTTGGGAGTAGAACGGTGATTGCATTGCTTCTGTTTTTAAAGTATATTACTAAAGAAACTCAGGAGTAAAATACCCACTAATACTCCTCCATCTTAGTAATATAAATTTATTTTTAAACTAATTTAAAAACAAAAAATGTTAAAATTAAAGCTTGCTTTGTCCATATATTATCTTACCCACTATGTTAAATGGTGTTAAAGACTTTCTCTTAGATTAGTCAGTCACAAAAAGTGAAAGGTTGGATGTTCTCCTTCAAATGCAGAAGCTAGGGAGAAATTGGGACATAAGAGGGACTCCAGACAAAGAAGGAGAAACCTTAGTTGAGTGAGAAGGTGACCTAACCAAGGGAGAAGGGAGGGGGGACAGGGAAACACCTCAATGGTTATGGTGTACATACAAAAACTTATCAAAGTCAATCACTGTGCTGAGCACAGGAAGGAAGGGCTGGGAGAGAATGGGGTGGGAACTGGGGGAGGGCTCAAGGAGTGCTGTGTGCATGTATGCCTCTACTACCCTGATCTTCCACAAGGAGTAGGGGAGAGGGAAACACCCTAATGCACAGGATGTACATACACAAACGTATCAAAGTCAATTACTATGCTGAGCAGGAGAAGGAGGGAAGGGGTAGGGAATGGGAGTAGGATTTGGGGGAGGGATAATTGATCAATGTGTGCATGTTTACTTCTACCACCCTGAAACCCATCAAGATGTATGATTACAATGCACCAGTAAATAAAAAAAAATGATGTATGATTACAATGCACCAATAAATTAAAAAAAATTCCCTCTTCACCAGTGTGTAATTACTTGGAAAGATCCACAGATTCCCTCATAAAGAAATTGAGGAAATAGTATAACATATATTCTTCGAGTGGTGTTGTAGGTTCTTCCTCCATGAGAACTGCCCTTCCCTTCCTCCTTCCCCCCTTCTATTAAGTTCTTGATCCATAAACTGACTTAGAATTAGAACTACTTAAAGGATTGTTGTTTTCCACTGCAGAGACTAACATCTGCCTCCTGCTTGCTAGATACCACTATCTTAAAATATTTGATTAATACTATTTTATCGGTATTGATCAAGTTGATCTGTACTGTATTTGGTCATTTACCCATCTTGCCTCAAAGAGACAAAATTTACTGTCTATTACTACAAACCTGTGTGGGTCAAGGCACCACAATCTTGGTTTATGACTTGTCACTAATCTATGAGAGATGCCATCAGGCTATTGCTATGACCAATCCCAGGGTATCCAGGTTCATGACCTCATCTTATTACTATTAACTCTATTTTTATATGGGCACATGAATCAGCTCCTATAACAACATATCACAGACTGGGGGGATTAAAAAAACAGATGCATTTTTTGATCGTTTTGGAGGCTAACAGACCTAGATCATCATTCATTTCTCGGAGGGTCCTCTTCCCAACTTGTGGATGTCTATCTTCTGTGTCCTCACATAGCTTTTCTCTGTGCATGTGCAGGAAGAGAGAGGGACAGAAAAAAAGAGATCCCTGGCGTTTCTTCCTCTTCTTTTTAAGGTTACTGGTTCTATCTGCTAAGTGTTTCACTCCTACCTCCTTATTTAATGCTAATCATCTCCTTAAAGTTCCTGTTTCTAAATATATTCATATTAGAGGTTAGGGCTTCAACATATGAATTTGGGGGAATCCAATTCAGTTCATAACAATGGGAAAAAAGCTTCTTTAAGATACCAGTGAGCACCTAGTCTCCCATTACTAATATATTTCCCTTATTTTAATGAAAATTATGTCTCTGTACTCATCTATAGGTAGCTGCATTAGAGGGAACAAATTCGTATAGTGGGCTTCCATAATCAGAAAATAATCCCATTTTAAAGTCTTACCTACTAGAGACTTATGGGTCCTACTTGGATGCCATTCCAAGGAAATTATGCTGTCTCTACCTCAGTTACGGTAATCAATCATTGACACACACTTTAAGAAACCACCCCAGGAAAATATTAACACTGTTTTTAGGTATCCTTAAGAAACCTTGTATCTAGAGACACTGTCGAGTGCCCCCCTGCAAATTAATGTTTATTAACTACTCTATATTTTCCCTACCCTCATGAGGACTCAATAATGTCATTAACCATTCCACATGTACTGTCCTACCTAGTAGGTAGATACTAGTCCTTGCTAATTAACTTACTTAATTAATTAATTAGGCTCACTACATTAGTTAGCTCATACAGTTCTTTCAACACATAAATTATTTCTTTCTAGAGCATCGGCTATGCTTTCAAACTTGGATTATGCTAAGAGCTAAGATATTGCCCTTATTTTTACCACAGAAAAATGAATATTGCAGGTGAATATCTTGAAACCAGCAAGATGCATCCTCAAGAAAACTGCCCTGCGTGAGTTCTTTCTACAGCCTCCAGGAAAGAATTGGTGTTTCTTTTCAGGAAAGTCAGAGAAAACTATTTTCCCCACCCTGAAGGATTCAAAATCCTCAGGTTCCTCTATAGAAATGCCCCCAACCTAGGCTTTACCCTCCCAGTCTCTTCTTTCCCTTTGACATTGGAAACCTATCAAGGCTAGACACAAAGTGTACTTAAAAGCATTGATATCATCGCTTTAGGTCTTAAGCTTGATTTACAGCAGCTGCTGGAGTTGTGAGACTCCTTAAGATCTGCATGGAAGCCCTCTGGCTTGCGCAGCTTACTCTAAGTTAACAGTTGTATTCCCTGAGACAATCATCTTCTTGTTACAAAACTTCAAATGAAGTTATAAAAAAAGCCAGAGTACTCCACAATTGCTGTAATTATTATCACCATAACTTTGTGCAAGCCAGAAAATCAAAGCATATTCTGGTCTCGGGATCATCCTCATCCTAATTAATTACAGGTAAAACCACAGTATATATGTAGCACTGTATAAAGGATCCATAGCAACCCTCATTGCCACAAATGAGTGATCTTTATAGTCAGCAGTCCATAGAATAATCTAGGTTCAAAAATCGATTCTGAACCTTGGCTATTCATTGCCCTTTCTGGTACCAAATATTACACTCAGATCTATCGCAGAGCAGTCCTGTGAGAGGCTTATGGAATACAATGCCTGAGACTGCTAGTGAAATGCAAGAGAAGGTTCTAGCAAGATTCCACACAAAGACTCATTAATGAAATGGTCACCAGTAAGTGGGACTTACTACCTGATACTTTTGAATTTTCCACAAAGAAGCATGCTGCAGGACTGGACCTCTGAAAGAGATACTTCATCGTATCCCATTGGTTTGAAAGGGAATTTTGAAAAGCAGCCCTGATATCTAGTACCTGGTTTCCATTAATTATGCCATGGTGGTTGCTTGTCAAACATATAGTTTTTCTAACATCGACTTCAGAATGGACTCTCCTTAATGAAAACAAAACAAGAAGAAAACAAGATGACTCTAAAATAATGTCCAAAGAGTGATAAAAGCAAATACAATAAGAGTAATCAGACATACATGACTAAATGTTTCTCATAGCCTATTCTTCAATAATAACCCTATACCGGCTCTGCTCTGTTCTTCCTGTATCCAGCACACACACAAACTATCAAAATACCAAATTTCTTTCTTGTCCCTACTTTATAGAGTACTCTATCTAGAATATCTCATTCTTCCATGAGCCTCTCCCTCCTAACATATTCTCTAAATTTTAAGTTCTTCTAACATCTCCTGTTGGTTATAGTTTCCATTTTTATATTTTCCTTTGATTTCTCTCCCCTTTGCTAGCATGAGCTTAGTAAATCTGACCTTGGCCTAGGTGTGTTCTGCCTGGATTTTGCCTGGTGATCGTTAGCAGAACAGTTTACATGTGTGCATTATAAATGTTTGGGAACTAAGATGGCTTCTAAGGAGCCGCCAACAATGAAGCTCTAGGGCAGGTGGCAAGGCCTCAGTATCAAGAGCTTGAGATACAGTGTGTTCAGATGCACCTGCATGAATTTTTCCATCGCCCATAAAAAGCACGTGATCACAGCATTAGACATGTACTAGAGATATGGGCAATTAAATTTTAGGTAAGATATTTGGTGTGTTTGATACAGTAATATCTAAACATAGTAGGGCAGAACTTAACTTGTAGTGAAATATGAAATGTGTTCTTTCAGACTGTCAGAATAGATATTTCTAAAACATTGATGAAATTATATTAAGATATGGATATCTGCTAAAATTATTACATGGTGAATATTTCAAAATCATCACTGTCATACTTTAAACAGCTCGTGCACAGGTGAAACACACATGTCAAAATAGCACTTATATACCCATTTTGTATTGGTAATTTGATTAGAAGTTTATGTAAATTTACATCTAGAATGTACTGATCTTATCTCTGAAATGACCTCTTGATAGTGAAAGAAAAATTAGTTTGATCTATAGTCTCTGATTCATTGCAGTAGCCAGCGTGGGCCTCAGGGAGGGCATTGAAGTAGCCATTTAGGGCTTTATATATGATAACAAATAACAGAAATTGCTCCTCTCTAATGATATTGGTTGCTAAGATAGACTGGTAAGATTTGTGTAGCACTGTTGTTTTATGAGCTCCAGATAGTTCAAATTTTTTTTCCATATGCTTCCCTTGATAGCTGGTCTTACGCATAAACAAGCTAAGTGTCCATGGTCATTGTTCTTTCTTGAAGAAATAAATAAATGAACGAATAATCCCAGGATTCTTATGCCTAGCTGGCTATGCAAAGAATCTCTCTATGTCAACATGAGCAGAATTGTTTCCTCTTCCTATTTCAATAAATAGAATTTTTCTCATTAATTTTATGTACTATAAAGTGTTCAAAGATCAGGTATAACAATTTTAAATCTACATTGTTTCTCTTTTATTATAATATACTTTTCATTAGTTTCAGGAGACACTTTTTCTCCAGGTTATGAAATATAATTGAAGTAAATATCATACTTAATAATGTGAGATTTAAGTCAGATATTTTACTGTCTTTATTCATTCACTCCTATATTCCTTTACTCGCTCAGCAAATATTTATTGAATAGTTCTGTACCAGGCACCATGCCAGGTACTTGAAAACAGTCGTAAACATGATACACTCAACCCTTGTTCTCCTGAGTTTTATGATTTAATATCATTATGCTTAAGAATCTCATAGTAAATATTAAAAAGGCTTTCAGTATTGGGGCTGACCTTTAGAAGTTATTGAAAGGCAATTTCAATATTATGTGTGAGCACTTAGGCATTTTCTTATGCAGAATCACAAAACTTGGCTTCCACATTAAGCAAAGCAGGTATTCTCCTCAGATGAAAACAGTAATTTTGTAATAGATATGCCAAAACAATGTTTGTCTGCCATTAGCACTTTGGTTTTCCACTTGGCAAACACTGCAAAGAAATGACTATGTGCAATTATAATACAACTGAAAATAACATTGTCGTTTCTGTGCTTTACAACCCTCAGTCCCTTAATACTTCATCATGGCCAGAATGTATTTACTTAAATACTAGCACCACTGTTGGTTGTGAGGAAGAGCTGTACATGATGGATCCTGAAAAATAAGTTGATAACAAAACATTCAGAATGCTTAAAATCACTTTTCCCTTCCTTACATTGATGCATACCCTGATGTTATCAACAAACACAAACAATAGTGTTAAAGGTACTTTCTCATGTATCATTACCTCGAAACAGAACTTCCCAGTCGAATAGTATAATGGTTCAGAAAATAGAGATTTCATTTGAAGAAGCAAAAAGATAAATGCACCAAATATAGAAGCTATTCAGTGGTAAAATTATTAGGCAATTTACAGAAGAAAAGATAGGTAAAAGTTATCTTAGGTCTATTAATAAAATAAATTACAAATCTGAATGGTTTTAACCATGTGACTATGAAAACAGAAAGCAAAATATTTCAGTCATTGTCATGTATTTTTCATATCAAATTTGCATATTAATTTTTATGAAAGTTTATATTGTTAATTGTGATGAAGATTTCCTCATTGATGATACTCTATTTGGGCTTGCTTGTGCTCTATTCAATGAGGCCTGATTTTCAGATTTCTGAATTTGTCTCTGCATTTCTAACTTTTGCAAGAATCCTGCTACGTCATTTTAGCCACCCTTGTTTTCTGATTGCTCTTGATATCTGACAAGGTTTATCCTCCTCTACTATCACAAAGATGAATTCTGTTCACTTGGACCTGCCTGCAGCAAGAATGCTGTTGGGATGGTTTCCATAGACTCCCAAACAGTACTGACTTACTGCTCCCTTTTCAGAAGAACAATTACTAAGTGGTCCCTGAACACTTTCACTGCTCCATTATTTTTGTTTAACACTTCCATTTGTACCCCAGTCTGCCACCCCATCCACCTTGATTTTCCAACTACCCCCTTTTTGTCTCCTGGCCCATATATTGGGACTTTAGGAAACCTCTTTATCCTTAATGTCTCCAATTAGTTATTTTCCATCCATTGACTTTCACCCTGCCTCTTGACCATAAATTCCCACTTCCTCAATGTTCAAAGTTGAGTCCAATCTTGCCCACTGCAAGGGTCCTTTGCAGTGGTCCCTATAGTGATCACTATAGTATTCCTTGAATAAATTCTTCCTTACCATCTTTAACAAGCATCACGAATATTTTTTATTTAGAAGTAGCCATTATAGTTCCAAAAAAAAAGAAGAAACAAATCTAAAAGTTGACTTTAAATATATTTCTCTGAAAATGAATGCTTTAGACATCAACACTCTAATGTAATTGCCTTTTTAAAACACTAATTAACTGGATGCAGTGGCACATGCCTATAATTCTAGTACTTGGGAGGCTGAGATAGGAGGATTGCAGGTTTTAGACCAACTTCAGCAATTTAGCAAGACACGGTTTCAAAAATAAAGAATAAAAAGGGCTGGGGGTATACAAAGCTCAGAGTTAGAATGCCTCTGGGTTCAGTTCCCAGTATTTCCTCCAAAAACTAATTATTCATTATATATATATATTATATATATTATATATTATATATATTTATTATATATATATTATATATATTATATGTATTATATATATATTATATATATATATATATTGCATGTATACAAGCATCATTAAAATCATTTTATAATAAAAATTTTATTATACATCGATAATGAAGTATAAAGAAGCATGAAATATTGCATTTGAAATCCAAATTTGTAACAACATCCCACTAATAATCCATGATAAGCAGAAAGGTGGAGCTGAGAATCTGAGTTGACTTTCACATTGACTATAAAAGGGTCATTAAGGTCTCAATGCCATTACTTTAGAAACAGAACAACTTTAAATCTGTTTGACACTGAATTTGTCTCTATCCTAAAGGAAAAGTTTTCTTCCTCTTCTATTCCTCAGTATAAAGTGACTTTTCTATGGAAGGGGAAAATGGTTTGTATGATTTAATACTGCTTCTTCGACCATTTGAAGGGACAATACTCGGGGGCCTCACACGGTGGTATTGATATCCTATCTATTTGGATAGGCTGCTATCTTTTATTTCTTGCCCCATGAATTAGTCAGAGTTACAATGTCAGTTTTCATTGTAGTATATTTGGAAACTATTAGTATAAAACCTTCACATTCATTCTTTCTCTTCCAGATTCTCTTGATTAGCTAGGTCCTTTCATTCTCTTGACTAGCTAGGTCCTAGCTATATATATAATTTCTACAAATTACTGCTTAGTTTTTATTAAAATTTTATTAAATATATTAAGCACTTTTCAGAGAACTGACATCTTAACCATCTCAAGTCTTCAAATTCTTGAATATAGCTGGATGTGGTGGTGCACTCCTGTAATACCAGTACTTGGGAGGCTGAGACAGGAAGATCCCAGGTTTAAAGTCAGCCTCAGCAACTTAGCGAGACTCTCAGCAACCTAGCAAGACCCTGTTTCCAAATAAAAAATAAAATATTTGGGAGTGGAGCTTGGGGTAGAATGCCCCTGGTTTAAATCCTTAGCAATACAAAAAAAAAAAAAATCTGAACATGGTACATTGTTCCATCAATCTAGTTCATTGTTAATTTCTGTTAATTTCTCTATAAAAAGTTTTCTATTTTCAATAAGGGATTATTGCATATTTTTCTTAGATTATACTGGCAGTTATTTATAGTTGTATACCCTATTGGAGATTTTTTTTTTTTGCAGTACCGGGGATTGAACCCAGGGGCGTTCTACCTCCGCGCTACAACCCCGGCCCTATCTTTTTATCCTTTATTTTGAAACCGGGTCTCACAAAGTTGCAGAGGGCCTCACTAGGTAGAGAGACAGGGAGAGGGAGAGAGAGAGAGAGAGCTGAGGCTGGCCGAGAACCTGGATCCTCCAGTCTCCGCCTCCCAAAGTACTGAGATTACAAGCTTGCTCCACCACACCCAGCAGTTGTATACCCTATTGGAAAATGGATTTTAAAAATTCCAATTCTAACTTTTTTTGTTGCAAAAGGTACAGGTTAAATTGATATTTGTATCTTGACTTTTCATCAAGTGACTTTGCTAAATATTCTTATCAATTGTAATAGTATGATTGTAGAATATGTTGAATTTTCTATACACAAAACGATGTAATCAATGGATAAAGAGAAATTTACTTTTTCACTTCTTTTAAGTGTTGATTATGTCACTTAAGTCTCTTATGTAGCAGTTTTTATTTTAGTTTTTCTATTGCAAATCAGTCTCTACCTTTTGGCTATTAAAGGGTTTTCAGGGTTTAGGTTGATGCATGGCTTCAGTTTTCTTTAATTTTAATAAGAAGTAAAGATGCGTTGACAATTCAAAGCAACTCACGATATACAATATATTTTCTTTCCTTGTCTGAAATGTGAAAAACTTCCAAAAGGACTTTTGGTCATTTTTTCTATTATATTTAATGGGAGTAACTTATTGGAGAGTGCTAAAAATATATTTTAATACTGATTTATAGTTTCTTAACAAATAATAAAAATCTTTCCATAAAGCTCTGTTTTACAAAAATGAGCTATTGTTCAAAGTAACTTCATTCCAGTAGTAAAATGGACAGAATTATGTAGGAACTAATCAAACATAAGTGAACTGATATCACACATACACACAAAAAAAATCTTTTAATGAGTTTTACTCTCTGTTGTTTCTGAAGTCTCCTTATTTTTGTTGATACATATGAATAAAATAAACATAAAAATGTTTGGGTAAATAGATGAGTAGCTCCTTAGTACTACTTCCTCAATGAAGAAGATAAAATAGACAAGATTTGTATGAAAAGTAAATACATTTTGCAGAACAGTTTTTACTTATTTTATAGCTCTTAAGATCACCACACCTAAGGCTTCCATCAGGAAGTATCTTACTTTAAGCACTGTCAATTTCTTGAATTACCTTGTGCTTTTCTCCACAGAGGTAGATTACCTTGTTGAACCAATAATCACTGTTTCCATATCAAATATCATGAATATAAGAAATTGTATGTCTTTCCCTTCTCTCTGCAACCATATCATTAGGAGATAGCCATCTGGGAAAATGAATCCGAGGACTCTAATGTTTGTTTAAATAATCGATACTCCAGGCTAGACAGGAGGGCTAGGGACTCAGCAGGACTATTTGGCTCTCACATTAAGTCATGTTAACCACTCCAGCTTTTATCTGGGATGAAATTGATTTTCGATCTGTGGGTTGACTCTTGTGTCTTATTTTCCAATTTGTTTATAACTTGGATATGAGAGATTCTATTTATTGCGTCTCTTTAAAATTTAATGATGTATATCTTGTTTTTTGAGCAATACGTTTAGAAAAAAATACCCTATAATTTACATAACACTATTGTTATGAATAATGTACAATTTAAAATAGGGCATCTAGTTAAATTTGAATTTCAGATAAAAGAGAAATATTTTAGCATAATTATGTGTCATACAACTGCATGGCATCTACTATAAAAATGACCTATTACTGAAATTCAAATGTAACTGTATGCTTTATATTTTCATTTGCTAAAATTTGTAGTCCCTATTCTATCATATGCTATCATAATTGTTATAATTTTATAATTTTGTTAGAAAAGATGGGAGTCTTGAAAATCCTTTAAAAATCTTAGGTATATTAAACTAACATAATAGTCTAAAAATTCTTGATCAAAAAGAACATAAAACTGAACATTTAGGAACAAAATAGAAAGTAATGAAAGAATATTCTGTTAATTAATGTGTGATATCTTAAAATGTAATTTGAGTATAATTAAGAGATTTACAGGACTTAATTAGAAGCATTTTAAACTTTTACAAAATATGTATCAGCCACAGAATTATAAATCTGAGACAACATGATAAAGAGAGAAGCAAAACACAGATATAAGCATATATGAATAAAGTTGAATGAAAAACATTGTAGAAATTTTTTTTTTTTTTTTTTGCAGTACCGGAGGTTGAACCCAGGGGCGTTTTACCTCCGCGCTACGCCCCTGGCCCTATTTTTTATACTTTTTATTTTGAAACCGGGTCTCACGAAGTTGCAGAGGGCCTCACTAGGTAGAGAGAGAGAGACAGGAAAAGAGAGAGAGAGAGAGAAGAGCTGAGGCTGGCGGCGAACCCGGATCCTCCGGTCTCCGCCTCCCAAAGTACTGGGATTAGAATCGTGCGCCACCACGCCCAGCTGTAGAAATCTTATAGAAAATAACATTGAATGAAGCAAAGAGCTTGAAAATCCAATGAGTAAGATTAAACATGAGGAAAAACATGCAGTTACAAAAGAGAAAAATAACTAATTATGCAAAAATTAAACCAATATTATAGGCATACGTTTGTAAATTGATCCAAATGAAGATAAAAAATTAGTGACTGTATACAGTTCTTGGAAAATTTCTAGAACCAAAATTGACATGAATAAAGTGGGAAAACTTTAACAGAATTTTCACTTGGAGATGAACACTTCAATTGAAAAGACACTGCATCCAGATCATTTCATATCTATATGCAGTTTAACAAATAATTTTATGTTGTATGATTTCTATGATGTTTCTACTATTATAAGACCATTGAAACAGACAAAACTTCTTACAACAAATATTTTTAAATCATAATTCTAAAAATTATTATATTAATGACAAATGTCACATTCCAAATATTTGTTGAAAAAATGTTACACAAATTGTTAGGAATTCTTTACACCCTTTTTAATGAAAAAATGGCTTTGCCATTATATGGGAAGCAGAAGGAGAGAATAAGGACAAGAAATACTAGAGAAATGCTCAGATGATCTCTGAGGAAATCCTGGCTTCTCTCTCATATTGAGTTGTGGATGTAGTTAAAGGAAGTGGAAAAACTCCAGAGCGTTCTGTAAATGTAAGAAGTATGCCACCCTCCTTCTTTTGGAGCCCTTGAAGGCAACGCGTCTCACAGATGTTCCCATGCCACTCTAGAACAGCATAAATCTGGGAGTGGTGATGTAGTGTGTTCAGACCATTTGAGAATACCTGTTTAGTTCTTCATATTTCCCAATACCCCACATACTGGGAGGAGTCCCTAAGTGTTTTTCTGATCTCAACTCTTACCTTAAAACGTGTACATAACTTAGTTGAGAAAAGACTAATTAGACCTGTAGTCATGGAGATGAAGGAAACACAAAGGTCCTGGGTGGAACTCAGAGGTGTACGCTGACCCTGAGGACCAGATTTCACTCCTCTCTGAGTCTTTAGTGTTTAGTAAACTCCCAGCCACTTAGACTCATTAAGGTTCCCTCCAGCTAAAGAGGGATTTAAAACAAATACAAAGTTCAGTATATGAAACTAGTAAATCAAAACACATTTGATTTTCTGCAATTATAAGTCCAGTCTGAAAATTGCAGAGAAATAAATGGACACATATTTTCTCACAACTTGCTATTTTCTAATTGGTACACCCTGTTTTATTCCACAGGTTCCTATGCTGTCTACAATATGACATTTATTTATTCATAAAGGTTAAATACTTGTTAAAAATCCATTTTTATTTAGCAAAACTCTCATCACAATTTGTTCTGGAAATTATATTCATTTATCAAAAGTCTCCTAAGCTATAAATATAGCATAGCTATTTTCACAAATAATGTCTATTATCACATATTCAAATATTAAACATCAGCAATGATAATGGAACAGATCCATGAATTAAATTAATAATAAAAATGCTCTGGAAACAATGTTTATTTTCCTTTGTAGATTATAGGTTTTGGTGAAACAGATATATATTTATTGTGTAGATGTAGAGCTCAATTTTCTATTGCAAAGTGGAGCTACATTAAGTTAGAAATGCATATTCAGAGTACCATGTTCATGGAGCAGAGACAAGGACTAGCATTGTGCAGTGTATTATTAGTTTCCCTTTTGATATGAAATTAACGGTCATGTGTAGAACTTGACAACCCAGTTGCATCACTCAAGGAGATTTCCAGCCCTCTTTTCAAGTATCACCTTCCACAATTATAAAGCATGTGAGGATTAGTAACGTGTATTGATTTCCCACCATTTTCCAGACATTAATGCTTTCTACATGTTTGTAGGAAGAACTTCCTCCAGTCAAACAGAGTACTATATTTGGTTAACTAGATACGCTTTTAATATGTTAGCCTATTGATAAAATATTTGTCCATTGGACTCAAAGGTATTGTTATTTGTATTGTTTATTACAGATTGTGTACATTTTCACTGAACGAAACAAGAAATGAATAAAACTGCATATCAACAGAGAAAGGTGCTTTAATATTTTCTTTTTTTAATGTGCTTTTATTGGTGCATTGGAGTCTTACATCACAGTGAATATCAATTTGATGTTAACATACATGCACACAGCTCTGAGTGTCCCCCTGCCTCCCCTCACCTGTATGAAGTACCAAGAATGATGTTGATTTATTCTCACATATATGCATACCCATGTTCATAGCAGCACGATTCATAGTGGCCAAATTATGGAACCAACCTAGGTGTCTATCGACAGATGAGTGGATTACAAAATTGTGGGAAATATACACAATGGAATTCTACTCAGCAATAAAGAACAAAATAACATCATTTGCAAGAAAGTGGAAGGATCTGGAGAACATTATGTTAAGCGAGATCAGTCAATCACAAAAAAGAAGGGACATATGTTTTCATTAATATGTGCAACCTAGGGTGTAGTGGGGACACAAGGCACTCCGGTTGATAATATTTTCATTAATGTCTTTCTAGACATAGGCTAAAATAAGATTAATAGACATAGGCTATGTTTTTCCAGACATAGGATCAATATTTAATAGAACATTAAATATGTCTATATATCATAAAATACAATCATCTATATGCATATTATAACATAGATAGATGATATAGCATAATTTGTGTGCTATATAGACATTACATAGAACTTAAATTATAATCACAGTATAAATTCTACTACATAGTATAACTTTCCATAATAGTCTTTAAAAATATTTTATAAATTATTCTATTCTTCTATTAATGTATCTGCCTCCATCTCCTCTTTAACAATTATAAATATATCTTTTACAGATAAAACATAAATTTTGTAAACAATATTGAGACTATTTAGAAGCCTGTGGATTATTAGCTTTAAATATAATAAATAATATACAAGAAATATCAATCATTAGACATATATTTCGCTCAACAAAATATCCATCACACACCATTTCAAGACAATAAATGCCCATAGCAGGGAAAAATACAGAGAGTACATGCTTGCATGGTGCTCACACAAACAATTGTTTCCAATTATTTTTTGGAAAATGATATTTGAGTGACTTTATTCAAAGAACAATATTAACACAAAGAAAAAGATATTTTAAAAAAATTTTCACATATTGCTAAATCATTTAAAGAAACTTTTCACATATTGCTAAATCAATAATATTAAGCCACATTAGATTCATTTGAATGTGTGAATGTTGCCTATTTCCTAATATATTTCTCGTCATTGGATATTGTCACTTAAAATTATAAATTTGCCAGAAGCATATTAATATTTTAATCTGAATAATTTAATTTGGATAATTGTGAGTATTAATGGAATCAAAACCTTAATTTTGTTATATCTCTGTTGAATTTTGCATGTCCCCTGAGGGGGACTGTGACATACACAAGGGTTCAAAACCTGAACATCGGTGCCAGACACTTCTTTAAACTTCAGACTAGACCTTGACCCCATCACTAAGCTTCTGCATGCCTCATTTCCTCTGTCTGTAAAATGGATTCAATAAAAGTAAAGATTAAGTATAGCTGCTAATTAAATGTTATCTTCAAAATAATTCCTGGCTTACAGGAATTATTATAGTAATACAATTATTGTATGCTTATATGAATTGTCCACATTGTCCAGGTTTATTTTGAAATATATATATTTTAGTCTATTGCAAGAATTCTTTAGACATAAATAATATTAGTTCCCTTTAGGTTTCTAATCACTGTTCCATAATCACTTCAAGAAAGAACCGGGCTTTTAATGGATGATCCTAAATACAATGTATTTTTATTTAGAAAGCTATAGATTCAAGGCTTAATCTTCTGTGAAAGTATTATTTTATCACTCTATAAATGTGCTTTTCAGTATATCTGGTTAAAGGGAAGTTTCACTTGTGATGATAAGTAATTATTCTGATTAAATAAAACATTAGATTTTTTAAAACTGTATTTACAGGCGCATACATTTTCTTGAGGAATCTAGAAATAAACATATGATGGTTAAGACACAGGTCTATTTTGCCAGTGTTTTTCAATAGTTTATCAACTGTTAAGGAAATACTTAATAATGTTACTATGAGAGATTTCTAGTTGATAATTTTACTGTATTGCTTTAGTGTAAAAATTGACAATATTTCAGAGGAGAATTGCTATAGTTTCATACTCAATAAAGGGGGGAAAACGGCCTCTGGCAAGTTGACGCTTCCAAGTAGGACAACTAATTTCATTCCCCCATGAGAAAACAGACACAGTGAGGCATAATTCCCCAATGTTTCAAAATCTGGAAGACAGTAGGGACAATTGTAAGGCAAGAATTATAATGAAGGGTTTGTCATGAAAAGTAACCTTTCAAAGTAAGAACTTCCCTCTCTGTTGGTCACTGATGTGTTCAAGTGTTCTATGTGTGCACTATCTCCCCCGACAGGAAATTTCTGCATTTATAATTTTTTCCTGAAACTTTCTGAAAGACCTAGACCTGACCTAGTCCTCACCATCTGAATAGTAAAACATGCCAACTTTGTGTCCTCTTGTTTCAGACCAGGCAGTGTAATTAAAAATGAGTCACACTTTGGGAAACACAGAAAGACATCTTTTCTTGGAATTCAGGTACACTGCTATTTCTGGAAGATTCCAGTGGTCTAATTTATTCAAAATGCCCAACAGTAACCCATCAGGGACAGTACCTGGGGTTATATCATGAAGTTTCTGTCTCTCAAACCCCATGCTTCAAATATAAGAAGCTACAGAAGTTATTTTCCTGTGGCCTTATTAGTCCTTCAATACAAGGGGAAAAATACATTTAGTTTCTTTCAGCGATCTATGGCCCTATAACTTATCTATGAATTCCAACTATATTATCTCCGTGTCATGAGTGAGACTATACTCAATTTAGACAGGAGTCAGCATAAAAAAATATAGGGAATAAAAGCTGTTAAAAAGAACACTACACATTCTTACACAATCTACCTATCATCTCCTGTTTGCATATATATATATATATATATATATATATATATATATAACATATACCTATATATGAGATGTAAAATAAGTAATGCACATATAATTATATTTTCCAGAGGCCTATCTCTCATCCTTTGCAAATTCATCTTCCAAAATGTCTACTACTGATTCTTCTTTAAAGGGACTCAAAAAGCAATAAAACTGAGATTAATAGGCACTCCTTAAAAAATAAAATGGCTGACAAAACAAAACCCTAAAATAAAGAGATTCTCAAGAGCACAAAGAAAGCAAGTGTTTTGATGCCTGCATTCAATTACTGTACTATAAAGCATTCATTCCTGTGGAAGAAACTGTTATTTTTCAAAATAATGCTAAGTCTCAGCAGGTGCCATCCCGGTGCCCGTGCATATTGTATCTCCGCCAAACTCTGGTAATTATTTAGACCAGTCAGACTCTGTGTGTACTCTACACAAAGTCAGCATTCACTATGTTGCTTCAAATTGTTTGTTGGACCTTATTGTTAGGATCGTGACATTCATTACTAGGGACTAAACCCTTCATTACACAGTTTGTCAAAGTCCTCAAGCAATAGAGTATTTGAAAATGAACAAGCAGAATTAGCTTCCTATTGGGAGCTCTCAGAAGAAAAAGAAAGACAGAGGGAAAGAAAAGATTTTCGAAAATATATGTTACTTTGTCACCAATTAGTGACAATTCCTTTACTCGAATGTCAGTCAGATCAGCAAAAGTACACAATATTTAAGAGAAAGCAATAAACTTATTTATAACAATAGTAAAGTTTTGAAATTTCGCTTTTTACAATTATCATCTTTCTAACAATCAATAATACCTTTTCCATGTAGTGGAATTTTGTTTGCTTGTAGCAGAGATATGATTTGAGAAAACATGAGATATTAATTATCATATAGGTCTCCTGTAATAACTAGTTTGTTTCAGTGCATCACTTGGTGAATCTAATTTTGACAAGACCCCACTGAAGTTATGAGAGCAAAATAATCCATTCTAAACATTAGATCCATGATCTATTATTGGAACTTCTCTATTGGAATCCTAGAGATTACTTCTTAGTCATGTTCATTCTGCCCTCTAACTTACAATTTATAGATCACACTGCATAGAACTGTTTTTTTTTATAATAATCCAAGTTTCTCTTCAATGGAGCATAAATCCAAAGAAACTTGGCAGTCTCTCAGAGACAGATCATTTAATGCGTGCCAAATGCATTCACAGCCAGGAAAACGAACCTCTATTTCAGACAATGGTTTGAGACTTCAGATTCCTCAGATGACTATTTCTCTCCAAACTACCCAGGCCTATCAAAAGACCCAGTAGCTGGTCTGGTTAGTAAACTCTCTTTCTAATTGAATGGGTTTGTTGATTGTTCTGTTTCTTTCCATTCAATTAATCTATTTCTTAGTGTATAGAGTAAGCTAGACCCCATGAAGCTAAATGCATTCTGTAGCTCTGCTTTTGAATACCATTTCCCAGACCCTATTTCTTCTCTGTTCAGATAGCTTTCAACACCTGCCTTAATCTCTGACTATTGTTTTTCCTGCTGCTACTATTTTGTTGGAAGTCATTTTTCTTAAAATTCAACTTTTACACTAAGCTCGGCTTTTTCAAAAATTCCTAGAATTTTTATGAAGCAATGCATTCTTAAATAATATACTATTAATTATTCTCAGGAGGAAAAGGAAGATCTTCATAAAAGTCAGGTAACCTGACTTTTAAGATAAAAACTAACAATTCTCAGACCAAACTATAATTTGAATCTATAAGGCCACTTGAGTGTGTTGTGCGTGTGTATTCATGTGTGTGTTTGCAATATATACAGAGGTTGGTAACATCTTTCTTTTTTTTCCCCTCTAGTTTCCTAGTCAATAAAAAGATTTGGCTTTTTCTATAGCAGATATATTTTTCCTAACCTGGTGTTATTGATACTTGAGATTTTACTTTTAAAGACATAAAAGGGACCATCCTTGTCCGGGACTTAACTTTCACAATTCAGCCATTTCTCCTTCACAGGTATGCAGATTTAACAAATTGTCTTGGCCCCCTGCAGTTTCCAATTATTACAGTTTACATGACTTAAATTAAACTGTGAGCCTAAACCTGCCCTGGGGAGGGAGCCAGTATAGGATTCCTAGTTTGGCATTGTGAGACCAGGGATCGTGGGTCCCAAGCCCAATGCATCTTCAGAGAGGAAACAAATAATCGGAACTGAAGAAAGTTGCTTCAGCCCCAGGAGAAAAGCCCCTTGTAATTGAGCCAGCTTTCCAACAGAAATAAAAAGTGTGGGGAAGAAGGACTGTCTTACATCCTGAGTGGGCTGTGGACTAAGGTACCAAGAGTCATAATGCGAAGTCTCAGGTCAGGAAATGAATTACTGTGCAGAAGTCATTCTGAAGCTGCCCAGCACTCAGTGTCTACCTTCTGTAATAAGCTATGAAGGAATCTGAATGTTTCAGTGTAATATCTTCTATTAAATAAAATGATGTATGTATTAAATAATTTATAGTTAATCATTCATCAAATAATTTAATATTTCTCCAGAAGTTTTATTTTTTATAATCTTATGGCAAAGAACAGAATGGTCCCCCTGACCAACAGTGGGCACATCAAATGCTTAAAAATATAGTACTGCAAATTTGGAGTGATATCAGAGATTGTAAACTTCACTCTCTTCCTCTGCCCCTCTTCTAATCCTTGGATCCTGTCCATGGCAATTCCAAAGATTTTCAATGGTGCTCACTGTCTTTTGCCCAGTGATATATAGTAACACTAAGTGACCTATTATTTCAAGAAAAGAGTAAGGTGGAGAAGATGTAGTTGGGAAACAATACTCCACGTGACTCATTTTATGATTGTCTTACTGTCAAAAGGAAATGGCCATCATTCAGAATTATAAGGAAATGCCACCATTTAGATTCAGCTAGTATTTGGAATTCTTTGTTCCCTCCTATCCTTGCTCCCTTCTTCCTGACCTCACTGGTAGACTCTATAAGAGGGCATTACTATACCTAGAGATGCTCCCTAACTTACTATGGGGTTATGTCCCAATAAATCCATCAAAAGTTAAAAATACCCTCAGTCAAAATGCATTGAATATGCTTAGCCTTCCAGACATCTGAGCTCAGCAACAGAATTCCCTGTAGGTTATCAATGGTTTCCCTTCATGATCATGTAGCCAACTGGGAGTTGTGGCCCACAGCTGCTGCCCAGCAGCAACAGAGAGACTATCCTGCTGGGTCTCTCTAGCCTGGGAAGAGAGCAACAATCAAAATGTGGTGTACAGTTTCTATTGAATGTGCATCACTTTCATACTATTGTAAAATTTAAAAATTAAGATGAACAATTGTAAATCAGGAAACATTGGCATATAGCTTTTTCTCTGAATTCCTCTATTTTCCTGTAGAGGTAATTTAGGGTGAAGCTAGTACAGAGTTGTATTTTCCAGCAACAAAATTATTTTTCTCTCATTCAGTGTAACATCTCAGGTTCCTCCATGTTATGCCAACTAACTGCACTTTTGAAGTAATTCCTTGGCAGATGCATATGTAGGAATGTCTTCACTGTTATTTTCAGGGATTATCAGGTCCAAGACAAGAAAGAGAAGTTCTGATTTATGGTATAGTATAGGTATTCTACACTTTTATTACAAACCAGCGTGATTAGATCTAAGTTTGTCCAAGGGAAATGACTCCATATGGTGAGTTTAAAAATAAAATTATTTCTGTTTAAGAAAAGATTCACAGGAAAGGTGCTACAATTGGCAGATAAAATTCTGATATGATATGAGTCTTTCTGGCCTAAGGAACTAGAGGGAAGGATCTGTGAAACAACAAAATATACAAAGTGAAAGGAAAAAAATGTCTGAGAAGGAAGAGATCTGGAATCTACAAATCTGTGAACAAATACTGCCTAAATCTCTGACAAGGAAGCGAAGCACCAAGGGGGACTGCACACATGCCCATTAAGAATAAAAGAACAGAACCGAGATGTGAGCTGCCACCTGATAGTGAGGGTAAGTGAACTGCCTGCTAAATCCAACGAACAAACAAAACATAATACTCTCCTGAAGAATGGAATATAGAGCCTACAAAATAGCAACTACAATGTCTGATAAATAATAAAAAATAGGGAACATAAGAGAACTCACACTGTCCAAGAGAAAAGACATTCCTGAAGATCAACCTGGTATGACCCAGGCAGGAAAACTATCAGATAAAGATTTTAGCTCAACTATGATAGCTATGCTCAGCAACATAAAAAGGAATACATATATAGTGAATGAAAAGTCTATCTGAGTTATTCAGCAGAGAATAAGAAGCAAGAAAATAATTTCAAACAAATCATCAAAGCGAGGAAAGTGTGAACCAAGGTTGAGACTTGAGAGATTGGGTAATGGGAAAGATTAGACACATACACACAAATATTCTGATTCTATGAATTTGAAACATGACTTGAATAGGAAAAACAAAGTCTGCATTTGAGAGGACAGACTGCATATTTCCTGGGAGAACAACTTAAAATCATACTTCAATTTATATACATATAACAGTGTTTGAGATACACACTCAAAGAGAAAACCATAGCCAAGTACCTAGGAAAGTGTATGTTTTGGTGAAGTAAATGAAAGGGAAGATGGGGTATATTTTAACTTTAGCTTAGCTTCTCATCTTGGATCTAGCAGATGAGATGAAGGTTGGAGGTTATTTTATTATCATTTGGGTGATTAAAATAGGATAACTATCAGGTGTCTAGAACTTTTATACCTTTTGGCATGTGATGGTGATTCTCTCACTGAAAGGATGACTTGCTAAAATCTCTCCCTACCACTCGAAGAGAGGAAAAATAAACACCATAATCACTTTTCCATAAACATAAGATTTATTATAGTTTCAATTGATTCATAAATCCTCCTTAAACATTTGTAAGTATTGACTTACAAAGCAAAACCACAAAATAGAAATTCCTCTCTCTGTTTTTTTTAGTGAATAGATGGGTTGTCTCAGCCTGAGTTCCCCTCAAAGCAAAGCCTAACAAAAAATCTTGTGGCTATGTCTTTATTGTGATGAGATTCCAGAAAGTGGAGCAAGACCAAAGTGCAGCAAGTAAACACAAATGTATGTCACCAAGCTAGCTACCTCAGGCAAAAATAACTGCTCAGTCTTGCAGTCCCATCTCTCAAGTGAGCATCGCTGACTTCTCTGTATTCCACAATGTCAAAATGTCTGGGCATATGTATTGCCCCAATATATGATTTCCCTGGAAAATATTTATCAGTTCTTCAGAGAAGGATGGGGTACGATTGTAACCTATAACTGGTGGTGTTTGGAGTCCTTTCCCAAGGTGAACATGCATATTCTTGAAGCAATTTGTTCTGTGTCTGTGAACTGTCTTAGAGACTGGTTTACAGGTGATAGTTTTATGTTGCAGGAGTTCTTTTCCTTTCAGTTTTTTTTAATTGTAATTCAACTTAATGTGCCCTCCATCTCACCTTTAATAGTATCATGATTTATTAGCTATAATTCCCTGGAGATCAATGCACCTTGATTACATTTCTAGCTTTTTTTTTTTTTTTTTTTTGCCTTATGGTTAAATTCCGGCATGTGGTCTCTGGAACTCCATGATTCCCAATGATGTGCATAGGACCAATGGTCAATCATTAGGGATAACATCATTCCCACACAGCCAACACAAGACAAGGACCATGGAGCTGAGCTTCTCACTCCTCCAGTGCCATCACCACACCACTGATTATTGCTTTAGGGACCTTCCTGGGAAATTTGTTGAAGGCTGAGCTCTCCGATGCTTCATAATAAAGTCATCAAGCTTCCTACTTCTTTTCACTGTTTAACCACTTGCTCAGTACAGTGTAAGTCAAGATCTGGCATTTCAAATTCATTCTTTATATGTCACTTCAAGTCGCCATTCCAGAAAGTTATTAGAAGTTCCCTTTCCTCCTCATCATTTTCATGAAATGAAAATGAACCAGAGGCAAATGCTTGGTGTATATTCTCTGGGATGGAATCCTCTTGCAGCAGTGAAGGGAAAGGGGACTGAGGCAGGGAAGAGGGGAGAGTCAACACAAGTGAATGGTAAGAGCTTGTGACCACTTGATAACCAGGCACAAATAAACAGTCTTGAGGTCTTCTCTCCCAGGAGACTATGTGATAGACCTTAACCTGGGAAGTTTGTTAGGAGGAAGAAAGAAAAATTCATTCTTGTTTTCCGTTAACTATTGGTTAAAGTTCCCTTTCAGTGAGTTTTACTTCCTTACATTTCCTGGTTGCTCATATATTGATCCTAAGCAGAAACCATTGTCAATTATGAGTTAGTAGCATCAGGGATGCCCCAGTATCATGGGGAAGTAATGACAAAACCAATACAGACTTGGTGATCCAAGTACTAGCTGTGGTAGAGTAAGGGACCAAGACCTGTGAAATGGGATGGGGAGGATGAGGGCTGGCACATGAGAAAGGTCTTCACTGATGACACCCACGCTGAGATGAAATTGTACATAAAAACTCAGAGGAAGAAGCAAACGTTCTAAAGCCCTGAGGATGAGCAATTGTTAGCCTCCAAGTGATGTGACATATCTAAGCCAACAAATGTCCTGATAAGCATTTCTGCTGCTAAGATCCTAATGAGAAGTAAAGAGTTTTCTGGGAGAAAACTACTTTTCTATGTGCCCCGAGTGTCCTCTTTGTCATTAGTGACATGAAAGTCAAACTGGCAAAACTTGTCCTGAATAAAATGAAAGATGGAAGAGAGAGAGAGAGAGAGAGAGAGAGAGAGAATACGAAAGTGCCAGAACAACAGTCCAAGATACAAACTTTGCTAAGCCACATTTCAAATTTGAAAAGCCTCTCTAAATTGTAAACTAGCTGAAAGAAAATACTTTTATTTGAGTCGGTCTTTTAAAAGTTGGGCTCCTATTAAAATTCTGTAAGTATTCAGATATAGAAACAGTATGTTTATCTAGGGATAAACAAAAGTGTGTTTGCCTGGATCTCTTAAATATTATATCCCCCCAAACAACGGATTAAGCTGTATAGAAATTGAAACATGAATACAGGAAGCTGTCACATTTGACCAATGGTGTATGTCAAATGCCTATAGCAATCACTGATGCATATCAGATACCATGTAAATGTTTTTTCAAAGAATAAATTTATGTTGAAGAAGAAAACAAATGATAGAAAATAGCTGACTAAACATATGATTTTAAATTTAAAATCAGTCTGATATTTCTATATCATTGGACATATTTTGAAAGTAATGTAGTGGTCTTACTTTAAAATGTTAATATTAACAAGTAATAGCCTATACTATTATTTAAGCTTATGATTAATAACACATACTACTAAAATATTTCATAACATTAGGTAGCTTGGGAAATATTTCAAAAAGTGCAAGGTCAGAAACATTTGGAGACTACTCATTTAGAAACTAGTAATCTTCAAAAATGCATATCAACAAAATCCATTATTATTCAAATGACCGTGTTTCATTCTGTCCTGAGCCTGTATTTTGTAGCAGGTCATGTGATAGGAATTGGTTTTATGGTGATAAACAAGTTAGACTTGGGCTCTGACTTCTGGTTGACCTTTGCTCTGTTAATGATACCAAAAAATACTGTAAGTGTGAGATAGTACAAGTTACTGTGTTAAAATGTCCTGTTAACCTAAAAGGAATATTTATTAAATTGAATGGAAAAATATAAGCTTTTATGGATCCTTATGTAATAATAAAATTGTTCTTTCTGTTCTTTCTTTTTAAATATATGTCTCTGGAATAGTCTTTCATGAAATTCCTTTATTTACTTTATATAAATCCCAACCAAGTTGATCTAGACTCTACCATATCCAAGTTCACTGGATGTAGTAAAGCAAACAGAAGTACCTTATTTGAAATGTAAATAACAGTTAAAATAAGGACCAAAGGAAACTTTTATATATTCTATCAAGCTTCCATCAAAACTCAGTACTTTCTTCAATTAATTACAATGAATGAGATTTTTATATCAATATACAAATTTAAAAGAAGGGGTATGCCAGTAAAAGTACATGATCATTTTCTTCATGTTTCTCTGTGTCATTTTTAAATGAATTCAAGCCATTTGAAATACCCAAAACTTTCTGTTTGTTACAATGCAGCCCTTTATGTAAGAACCTGGTTAAAATTGAGTACTACCATTAAGTTTTTTTCTACTTACCAGAAGAAAATATCCTAAGTATTTCTTTGCAGTTATAAAGATTTTAGTGCACTTATTTTATAAGACATGATTACCAGCACCATCACAATCATCTTTATCATTCATAATTTTACATTAGATCGCAGCTAAATGTTTCTCTTCTCTATTCCTATCATTTATAAGGTAATTGATCAAGCACTTGCATATCTAATAGTTTATGTTGTGAAACTTTCACTCTTTGTGATCAAAACATACCTGATATAATTAGTATTCAGGTATGTGCAGTTTTTCAGTAATCAATAATTTCCTTAAGTTTAATTGGATCTATATTAATTTATCATGATTTGTAGACTCTATTCTCATTATTACTATTTGCACACCTCTGCCCTGAAATCTAAAAAGATCAAGTGAGACTTATATGACATATTTAAAGAAAATGTTCCCTTATCTAGAATATAATCACAATCATTATGCAAAACTGGCTCGCATAAATGGATCTAACAACTTTCCTTTGTAGAAGCATTTATATTATTTAATAATCAAATATGACTTTTGAGTTCAAATGTAGAGAGCATATTTTGAATATTTAAAATATATAATGTGAGAAAAATATATATGAACAAAGAACAAAGCAACATGTTAATTCCACTTGCAAAATATATTTTAATTTAAATTCATTAACTAATTTACATCATTTCTTAACGAAAGTATTGTTTGTTTTTGAGAGTTTTGACTTTCAAATTAAAATGAGATTTTGCTTCTGGGGTCTTAATAATTTTTATCTTAATATTTGTTAAAACTGATAGCATTTTTAAAGAGATAAATTGAATGATTGACACAATTGTTGTACTTAAAGTGCTTAGAAAATAACAAAAAAAGTGCCACAGAGTAATGCCAGGTACACACAGTTAACATATTTTTCTCCGCAGAGACTGCTAAGCTTCATAGTCAATAGAAAGTAATGAATTCTGTTGATTTTGTACACTGTAGATTTATAGTTATGCTGATGTTGACTGAAGGATAATCTATTACCCAATAACTTTGTTCTCTCCAGGGGGAATCAAAACCATTTCACAAGATTTTTTT
>PVJS01004684.1:0-67841 GCA_004027185.1 Glis glis
AGTTTCCCAATCTTCTAAGAGTATCTATGTTGTTACAGACCTCACTGCCTGAATATTCCTGACTGAATCATTTTATAGGAATGAGTACTTTCCACTTTGCAAGAGGGTAAGCATTGTTTAACCTATGCCATATGATCTCTTTTCAAGAGTTCTTATCATCTGCAAAAAAAATAATAAAAATTAATGAGTGTCCACCTTGGAAGAGTCATAGAATTTCTTTTGGTTTTCAGGACCCCTGGATCTTTTCAGCCCCAATGTCTTGCTTCTCTAATGACAGAGACAGTTCTGTGGCTAACCCACTGACACTGCCCTTGGACAAAAACCCTGCTTGAGTCCACGCAGATCCCTCTTTGTTCTGTTGTGTGTACAGACAACACTCAGAGGACTGTAGAAGGAAGTGTTAGGCTGGAGCTGTGTGCACATAAGTAAAAATATTGTTGACTAGTGCCTAAGGAAATAGAAGACCATTATTTTAAATTATCTCGATCATAAAATCCAAGGGAAGATTTGGCAATATAGCAGCAAAAATCTCAAAACCAGTTATTCCTTTTAAATAAAAACAAAAATGAGAAACAGTAACTATTAGAAATCCCACCTGGTGCTTTTCCTGTGTTAATGATGCTTCTTAAATTGCATGTGGGTAAATGGTAATTTTGTCTCACACCATTAAAAACTAATGGAACCCTTGATGATAAGAAATGCCATAGCTAGCTTGTTGGAAAACGTTTAATTAATAAAGTAATAAAATTATTGTAAACTAGTGCAGTTTCAGGGAGAATTCAATGGGATATAAAACAGATAAAACATCCTAGAGAGTTTGTATAGGAAATAAACATTACTATATAAAAATACCATATAAAGTTAAGAGGGTTTGTGTCACATAGAATTAAAATTAGCTATCATACTAATAAAAAAAGATTATTCTTTCAGGGAAAAATGCTGGAGAACACAGATTATAAAAAGCTATCTTCAATAGTCCAAGAAAGTATCTAAATTACAAAAAAGGAAGGCTATTATATTTTTCCATAAGTTGGAACTCAGAATTTAGGCATAACTATATATATTATATATATGTATGTATGTATATATATATATAATCTTATACTATATATGTTATATATTATATATTATATACTATATATATATACCTTAAAATGACCAAATAATTGGTTAAAATTAAATAGTAAGTCATTCTTTCTTCTGCCTTGTGTAAGTAGAAGTTAATTCTTTAGATTTTCTTCTACACCTTTCCCAGGACAATTTAGAACTTTGTCAGACAATGGGACTTGCTTAAGGATCCCAAAAAAGGACAATTCTGTAGTGTCTTGTGCCATTCATTTGAAGGTAAATTACTAAACAACGATAATAATATTCTTCTAATGGTCAGCCCCATTTTTCTCTTGACTCCATAGTGTGGTGTTGATTCCTTTTTAAATCTCTAATCCTTCGTAGGATTTACTAAACTCCAAGAATAACACTACACTTTAGAAAGGGCACAAATTTAATGTCCTCACAAAGGAAAAATGTAAGATCTTCAGTCAAGAACAGCCTCAATAAACAAAGGGATTTTCATTTTTAAGTGAGCAGTCTGGCAGTAATAGTGAAAGCTGTCATGGCAATGGAAGAAGTGTCCTCTCTCTTCTCAGTGCTTGTAGAAATAGTACTGATACTGAGATATTTCTTAATTCAAGTTTCATGTGTTCCTTCATGCAAGCTTGGATACATGCATCCTTCATTAATTCCAAAAATATTACGGAGCAACTTCTGTATTTCAAGTGCTCCAGTAGAGGTAGACCAGAGCGACCTTGAGACAAGTCCTCATGCAATTTTTTTTAATTTCAATTTTGTTCTGAAATTTAACAAATGTCTTCTTTTTTGGGGGGTGGTGATTGGGCACTGAACCCTGAGGTGTTCTACCTTTGAGCTACACTCTTAGACCTATTTTATTATTTTATTTTATCTTATTTTATTTTTGAAGCAGGATTTCAAATTTGCCATGTACTGGCCACCAACCTGCAACCCTCCTCTCTCAGCCTCCCAAGTACTGGGAATACATGCCTACGCCACCAGACCCAGCTAAATTTCTTCCTTTTTACAGAAGTCCTGTAAAATTCTGTTCCAGTTGCCTTTGTTTTTTGTCAAAACACTCTCTTCAATAATCTTTTTAATTTTTTACTTGATCTTCTATCTCTAATCCCTCCTAATAAAAATTTATCTCCTAATAATCTTGTTGGGAGGGGGCTCTTAGCAAATCAGAAATTGTAAAGAAAAGTTTGGCTTTAATATGTGAAGAGGGGTTTTTTTTTGTAAGCAATTAACAATGCAAGTAACATAGGAAACCCAGAGTGAACTTTAACAAATATTGTATTATAAAAATGTAAAAGGAAAGCTGGGTGTGATGGTGCATGCTTGTAATGCCAGTATTTGGAAGGCTGAGACAGGATTGCAGATTCAGGGCCAGCTTCAGCAACTTAGCGAGGCCCTCTGCAACTTAGTAAGACCCTGTTTCAAAGTAGAAAATAAAATAGGGCTGGGGGTATAGCTCAGAGATAGCAAGCTCCTAGGTTCAATCCCCGCTACTATAAAAAAAAATAAACGTAAAAGGAAGCGGGGCTTGGTGGGACAGGCCTATAATTCCAGTATTTGGGAGGATGAGACAAGAGAATCACAGATTCGAGGCCAGCCTCAGCAACTTAGCAAGGCCCTTACCAACTTAGACCCTGTTTCAAAATACAAAATAAAATAGAATTGGGGATATAGCTCAGAGATAAAGTGCCCCTGGATTCAATACTCAGTACAGAAAGAAAGAAAGAAAATAAGAAAGAAAGAAGACAAGAAAGTCCAAATTAAAGTAGTCACAGGATTTTTTTTTCTTATCTCATAGAGAAAGGAAAATCTAATTGATTATACCAAGGAAGATAACAGTATGTGAAGAAATTTACTATCAT
This sequence comes from Glis glis, assembly GCA_004027185.1. Lineage (NCBI taxonomy): Eukaryota > Metazoa > Chordata > Mammalia > Rodentia > Gliridae > Glis > Glis glis. Next base: position 2,949 of record PVJS01004684.1, read on the forward strand.
ATTTAGTTTGTAGTATGCCTTTTATGTGCTAATTTAAAAATACAGTCAGCCTTCTGTATCTGAGTTTCAACCAACCCCAGACAAAAAATATTTTGGGGAGGAAAAAAAGTGTTCATACTGAATACAGACACAGTTTGTGTCTATACAAACTTTTTTCTTGTCATTTTCCTAAACAGTGCAGTATAGTAATTACTTTTATATATTTGCATTGTATTTGGTATTGTAAGTAATTTACAGATGATTTAAAGTATACAGGAAGATATACATATATTATATAAATACTGCACCATTTTATAGAAGAGCCGGAGTATCTGTAGATTTTGGTGTCTGCTTGAGTCCTGGAACCAATACTTCACAGATACTGTAGGATGACTATATATATCAAAATTCAAACTATATGCAACCTTTAACTCAATGGTTCTGCTTCAGGAATTTATCAAAGGGAAATAATGGAAAAACTACAGAAAGACGTATGTACAGGGCTGCCTGGCAGTCTTCTGTTCCTCCTCTATCTCACTCTTCTTGCTCATCCAATAAGCTTAGGGGTCACTTCCTCCAGAAAGCATTCTTTGGATTGCTTTTCCACCATCATGGAGACTAAATGCCCACTCTGGGATCCTACGGCCCATTATTCATAATGAAGGTCTCCTGCTATTATCATATGATACTCTAATAATATGTTGACTTATGTTTCTCTTATATGACAGAGCCTCCCTTGAAAACAGAGATATATCTGATATGGTTTCAGAGCATAGTAGATCTTCAAGAAATTTTTCATGGAACGAATGAATATATTAATGAGGAATGTATCAACCTTTATTTGGGAAAATGATACATAGACAAATACTTTTACTACTATAGAACTACAAACCATCATTGATTTTCATAAACCATTTAATAAACCAACCATTGGTGCTCTGGATGACCAAAGTCATTTTTTAAAATGTGAAATGAGAAGCAAATATACCCCTAGTGAGACTTTCAGGTAGAATTCAACACCAAAGCACCATCAGCATCCAGGTTGAATTCTGAGTACACAAAGTGATTCTGTTGTCTATCCCGATGTGTGGAGCTAAGTCCACATGTTGTTTAAGATAATGGTGTTTCTAGTGACAGTCATACAAAAATATGTCCCCAAAATAGGTTACTAAACTGGAGGGAATCTCCTTCCGTTGCAAAATGTCTGGATCTGTGTACGATTTGAATAGTAACAGCAGCTTTATGGTGTGATGAAGTTAGTCAACACATGATATAGCTGTGGATTTGAAGGAAATAAAATCAGCAGGCAGACGGACAGATAAGTCTGGCCAAGAAATAAGAATAAAGGAAATTCTTCACAGCAAAGATCAACCAAGAAGCAAAGGCAGAGGAAAGGTAACTGGAAGGGCTGTGGACAGGAGTAAAGGCCATGCTTTTGTTCTGGCTCCCATGTGTAAACTGGGCATAACCTCCTCTGAACTGTCTGCTTCGTGTGTGTGTGTGTGTGTGTGTGTGTAGACAGAGTAAAATAACTCTTTTACAGCCTTAAACATTGTAAGATACAATATCAACAGAAGAAATTACTATTAAACTATAATACAATTGTCAAAGACGATTGGAAAAAACTGGGGCTCACTTGCAGATTTTTCAACTTACATCTTCACCTAGAAACATGCTGATGTCTTCCAAATCAAAAGAAATTTTCTTGAACTTAACCTTTCATCCACATACAACTATTTTTTAACTGCCTTCTATTTTATTTACTTCAGAGCCAAGTGTCTCAAGTGAATAATCTAAAATGATTTATTGCTCCCCTCCCCCACCCCCATTGAAGTTTTGGAACCCAATACTCTGGCAGCCAGGACTAATGGATGCTTTATAGTCTTCTAGTCTTCAAAGTTCGTTTCTTTGTGGCTTTTGATATTTGGTTACTATCTCCTCTTCCTCCTCCTCATTTACTTATTTATTTTTATTTATTTATTTTAGTACTGTGGATTGAACCCAGGGGCGCTCTACCTCCGAGCTGCACCCCCAGCCCTTTTTATTTTGAAACAGGGTCTCACTAAGTTGCTAAGGGTCTTGGCAAGTTGCTGACACTGGCCTCGAACCTGTGATCCTCCTGTCTCCACCTCCCAAGTACTGGGATTACAGGTGTGTGCCTCCATGCCAGGCTCTATCTCCTTCTTCACATTTTCTCCTGGTTTTCCTCCCACATCTTTGACCATTCCTTCTCAGTCTCCTTCACTAGTTTCTTCCATTTATTCCTATGGATAGCCACCCCAGACCTTCCACACACACCCAGCCACCTGGGGAAAGACTGTTTCTTGCCTCACTTTTCCTATTATTTTCAGACAGATTATCTGAGGTATTGATTTATACTTCTTATACAAAGTCTGGGCAAGGATTATTGATAGGGAAGAAGTGTGAACACTAAAATTTTCCTTTTTTTTTTTTTGGTGTGTGTGTGGCACTGGGGATTGAAGCCAGGAGCATTCTACCTTTGAGCTACACTCCCAGCCCTATTTTATTTTTTGTTTTGAAACAGGGTCTCACTAAGTTGCTGACTGGTCTCGAACCTTCAATTCTCCTGTCTCAGCCTCCCAAGTACTGGGATTACAAGCATGCGCCACCATGCCCAGCTGTAAACACTGAAACTTTCTAGAATGTTCTTTCTTACAAGGTTGCAGCTGAGGAAACCCCCTCGGAAGGTTGTTGGGGAGAAGGTATCAAGGTGTTAAATCCCTATCTTCCACACAAAGAAATCAGTAGATAATATCTACAACTGAAAAATGAGGAGTCTGTGGTACAAGCAAGTTATTTTAAATGTGGAGGGAAATGCCAGGAAAACAAAAAGTCAGCGAGAAGCCTTGAAAGTGTGTCTCTGGGGGGTGAGAAGTATGGGAGAGGCAGAGGTCTGCTGGGCCAAGGACTGCTGTTTTTCACAAGATCCCTTACCATTTGGCTTTTTAAACTTCATCCACATTCATATAAAAGCTGACAAGGATACTAATCCAAAGCCACCACTTTCCTCAAATATAAAATCAGTATTTTGATGTAAAATTTGCCTAAATGAAAAAAGATAACTGGCACCATTCCAAAGCAGACCTCCAAGAATGGAGCAATAAAACAGGGGAAAAAATGCCAGCATAGCAATTGCAGGGGGAGGCGAAGCGAGAACCGCCGTCTGGAATGATGGAGAATTCACCGCGCACCCCTTTCTATTAAGCACACAACTGCCTCGCGACAACCAACTCCTAAGGCATGTAATATCTCTGTTATAAGCAACTCCCATGCCTGCCAATGAGAGTCTCCCAGGTAAAATTCCATCTGCCAATGCTTGTCTCTGATGTTAAATCTGTTCTGCATGTATTTGATTCCCAATATAGATGTTAGAGTCAATAACATAATCTTATCTTTCAGGTCACTTATTCTGACAGATAACATATCCAATATATATCCCTCAACTGTACACACATTACATATAAAAAACATGAAATCCTTGATAATATAGAAGGGGTTGCATATTTATGTGATACATATCTTTTGCGTAAGATGCAACATTACGAAAGAAATAAACATAGACGTTCCTACAGACTTGTATATATTCCATGTTGCCAGATATATACTGTGAAGTCCCAGTGTGGCATCCAATAGAAGCCTTTGGGGCTTTACAAGTGCTATTGGATTCTAGTACTAATAATTGGTCTAATATATCTTGTTCACAGGCATTTCTGATTAAAAAACATTGAAGAACAGGCTGGGGTGGATAGATGAAGAAAGAATTCATTTAGCCATCTCTAACTAAAAGGAAGTCATAATCCATAAACTATTGACCCAATAGACAGAAATTTCCCTTTGTTTTGAATCAATTAACATTCATACATGAGTCATTAAAAAGCCATCATGCTTATAAGCCATTACAGTGTATACCTACTGTATTGATTAGTACACACAGTTATTAATGACATCATAACTCTCAAACCTCTTAATGGCCTTAGTGTCTTAAAGAAACCCACCACCCAGCAGAGCCAAGCATGATAGAGCGGAGACTCTCCGTAGCCGTGAACAGAACACTTTCCACAGATCCTCTGCACATCTCCTAGTGCATGTCAGCCCATTCTGCATGGCGTGTCCCCAAAATAACCCATCTCATTTTATAAGGAAGCCAAAGAATCTCCAATGATACAGAAGTTTAAACATTATTTGTGTTAATGGCAGTAGCATATTAGCTTGTCAATGTACACCCAAGATGAAAAGTGCAGTTATTTGCAAGGTATATACAAAAACTACCATCTGAAGCTAAATGTCCCTTTCTAAATACTCTCTCGCTCTGCTCCTGAAGTGGCCTACCCCAGCAAAGCCTAAAACTGCACCAAAACAGTCTACATAGTCTCTATCTAATGTGTTTTCTTTAATGCAGTACAAACAAGAATATTTTTAAAATAGCTTTTCTTCTTTTATCATTATTATTATTTTCAAGATGGTAGTCTCTGTGGGAAAGATGTCTTTAAAACTCTGAGAATGAAATTTTTAGCTGAAGTTCTACATAGATTTAAGAGAACTAGAATAAAACCCTATATCATATAGTCACTTATACTTACATACTGTGGTCTGTTAAGGGATAATACATTGTAACAATGATTAAAAAGTCATATTAAGTACACAGTGGATTATAAAGTAAAACTTACCCTAGGGGATCTGAAATCTATTAAAGAATGTTAAAATCATCTTCCTATTTAAATCGATTAACCTGTGAAGAAGATAAATATACCACAAAACAATTATTATTCACCCCATCTTCCATTAATCATGAATAAGCTAGTTATTCAGTTTTCTCCTTTAAACTGCTTATGTAATACAGAAATTTAATTAATATGTCTTCACTCAACTGTACCTTGTGCTTTTAAAACAAGTTTCTCAATTGCTTTTTTTAAAGCCTAAGAATGAGATCAAAATACCCGAATTAAAATTTTTCATTTTTTTCTACTCTGGGTTCTTAGGCAATTATTAATTATCCTCATTCAATGCCACTATAAACAAGATGTTAGACAAGTTTGGGTTAGTGAAGCCTGTTGAGATTGAGATAATATATGGACACTTTCATTGTGCAGGGTCAGCTCCTCCCTTAACATCTTCTAACACCACTCACCCTGGTAGATGGGATAGAAAATAGTACACGAAATAAAATTATCATCATCATTATTATCTTGCCTCAGAAGAGCACCGTCATATTAGGTTAGAGACCAACCTGAAATAATCTGAAATGACATTTAATGCACAAGAGGGCAAAGCAAAATTAGGTTAAAAAAGTCCCCAGCGTTGGGGGCTCACAGTAGAAATCAGGTATTTCTGCCTTAATGAAAGATTTCAGTTCACAGAATGGTTTTTCTGTGTGAATTTTTCTTTTATTTTTATTTTTTTACCACAACAAGATATGCTTATTTCTTCCCTGAAGGAAGACATCTTTTTTTTTAATGGAATTGGCAGCGAGGTTATGTGTAAGGCAAATTGTGACTGAGCCAATAATCTGTCATTCTTCCCAACCAGAATGTTCACATGAAGATATAAACAGAAAAAGAAGCCACTTCATATGTAAAGAAAAAGGAAGAACACTCTTCCTCCTCAAGATCTCAAAAGCTTGGATTCACACTCCCAGTCCTCAGAGGGAAGAGTGAGGTGAGCCACAGAGAAAGTATGAAGGGAAAGAGAAAGGACAACACTACGGGGCGGGGAGGGGGGAACGCAGCGAATGGTTTCGCAGTGCAAAGCTCACTGCAAAGTCTACTCCAGTTATCAGTTGGCCCAGGCAGCTGCTCGAATTTCACTCAGGGCAGGAAATGGTAACGTGCCACGAGGTCCTCACGCAGGTACAAACGGGCTCTTCTTCCAGATACAGTAGCCCAACTTTTAATGTCACTCTTGTACAGTGCTAGCTGTAGGTTCATGTCACCTGCACAGGTGCCTTTCTGCACTGCAACCTGAAGTCAGAGGCATGAGATGATTGACGGGTTCAGAATGGACTCAGTTTCCCTTTTCTCTGCAGCGTGAAGTCCGTGGTTTTAAATTATTGTGCCTTCATTCAAGGGAAAATCCACAGCTAGTTGAAAGCTATCATTCAGTGCTTTGAGGACATCTCACTGTCTCAATAATAAAGGTTAAATGATTTAAAAAAGAATTCATTTGCTGACCAGAAAAATGGAATCTATGTGATATATGATATGTAACGTATATACTAGCTAGCTAGTTATTGGAGCAGATCATTTTACTGGCACTTATCTTGGATGTCACAGCCAGATGGTTAACTTTTATGGGTCCAGGAACCTATCTACTAAGGATCTTAGTTTACCTAAAAAATATATATATATAGTTGGATCGATGCTTTACTTAGAAAGGATTATGAAATCTCTTGCTGTTCTGAGATCACGAAGGAACAGGGTACTCAAAGGAAGAAAATTTATTGAGCATCTATTATTCATCAAGTAATATCATAGGCTCCAATCCCCCACAACAGTAGCCTTATTTTAGAGAAGAAGATCCTGATGCCCAGGGTAAAAACAGCTCATAAGTGCTAATGGCTGGATTTGAACCCAGATCTCGTGACTACAAATCCCCTTTCTTTCCACCCCTCTAGTCTGTTTTTACTTAATTTAATTGGGGGTAGGCCTGTAATAGTTATCAACAGAATTTCTGATAGCACAGAGTTCAGTACCCTGCACCCAATGAAAAGACAGTACCACAAGGGCTCATATGCTATGGTTGCTGCTGTTGATACTGCTTTAAAGCATAGGAATTCAGACAGATTATTGTGATTCATGGCCTGCTAATTATTATCCAGCATAGGACTTCCTGGCTTACAATAGGTGCTTACTATTCATTGAGCTTTCTTGATAAATAAAGAAAGCAACAGCCTAAAGGAAAGGAATCACCTGTACATTATAGTTTCTCTCAATGGTAAAGAACTTTACTCTCCATTAAGACTTCAATAGAGTCTTTACAAATCAGTCAAGATGAAATGGAAAGCAATCATTTAAGCCTCTTCAAAAATTTCAAACCTGAAATTTAAAAACAACAAAAATGGCAAAATTAAAATTGATAGCAGCATGAATTTTCATGTACACAAACACACCATATAGCCATGTGTGCTTTAAGGGAAATGTTCCCTGCCTTGTGAAAGAGAGGCAACTTGTTATGATTTGTGCACACTTTCATGAAATACCAAAGAGGGGGAAAAACCTCCTGTCACTTGTCAGCTAGTTCAGTCACTGCTGCTGTAGAGGTACCATAACATATGCACGTCCCCTTCTGAAAAGGCATCAAAAGGGGCTTTGGTAAACTCCTGTACAAGCATATCATATGTGCTAAAGCCAAAATGACTTAAATTCTGCTCCCTGATGAAGCCGCACATCAGATGCATAACTGATTAGTGACAACTGACACAGAAACAGAGAAAATGTTCACTGTTAGGACGCACACACGCTTCATGCAGGAATGCGCCCAGCATGGCAGGCTAGACTCTCTGTATGGAAGTGGTGTTCCTCTCCTAGAAGAAATTTCCAGTCAGAGAACTGTGCCTTTTCAGTACCAAACCCTCAACGTGACTTGGAACTATTTCCTTAAGAATACCTATCAATTTAATGTGTTTATAATTAAGATCTGGAAAAGTAATAAAAGCATTCTACTCCTTCGTGAAAAATAATTAATTCACAAATATCCCTCAAATGCCTACTCTGTGTAGTATGTGCTTCACCAAAGCATCAGTGGCAGAAAAAGATATATACCAGATGCATAAGGAAGTTATAATGTAAGTTGGTCGAATTATGTATATTACTTAAATATCGAAAATTTTACAAAGATGTTAAAAGTGTCAGATTTCAAAAGGTCCTTTAAGAATGAGTCACTTAGACCAAGACAGAATTAAAGCACCAAAGGAAAAGGTAATAATGCTCATCATATATATGAAAGATAAAACTACAAAGCACTGAACACCCCAATCATTTTATTTTCATTTGTTCTTCGTGAAAGTTACATGCGTATCTCACTACCATATGGAAAACTATGCCATCTCATTAAGAATAATAAAGAATTTATGCTAAGCACAAAAGAAACTTAAATGCATTTCTTCTTTCAAAAAAAGTAAAATATATATTAGATAAGTAATTTCCACAAGTTCTCATATGATGATTTTATGTGCTCTTGCTTTCATTTAATATTTTTGAAGATAATTTTTATTTTTTCAAGAAGTTTTCCTCTCCCTGAATGGGAACCCAGTTCATTTTGTGACACCTTCTTCCCAAAACTCTCATTGACATTTCAGTCTGTGAGGAGGAGAGTTGCGGCCAAGGTCTCTGGTAGTCAAAGATAAGACAGTCCCAGATCATGCTTCCCCCCAGACATGCCCCCATTTCTTATTCAGAATAGTTTACTTCATTTGTGTAAATGTCTTCCCCTGAAAGTTTACCTCCTGCCCCCTACCCACCCAGCTCCCGAAAGCCACCAACTACCCAGCCAGTTGGAAAGAAGATGACCCTTGGTTGTTTTCTCTGCTGGTTCAACTCACATGTAAAGATGTCAATTCAAGAAAACATCTTAAATCAGTCTTCCCCAAACAAAGTTCCTTACATGCCCCATCCTAAATGCTGCAACAACTGGCAGCCTGGAAGAGGCCTGAGGTCTTTGTCAGGAGGGTTCCTGGTCAATCCCCCCACATCACCTCTGCACAGGAAGGAGAAAGCAGCCGGGCACAGGTAACACACTCATTTTTGTTACCCAAAGGACTTCGGGGTAGAAGAGAATCCCTTCTTGCTTCTACGCATATTTTTAAATCCTCTTATCGCTTCCCCTTCCCTTCGCCTCCCTTTCCAGTAGCACCCTCACAAAAAGTAGCTGCGGGTGCTCCTGTGAGCTGGCCCCATTCCTGTCCCACCCCAGGCTGCTCTGCCCCGCACTCGCCTTGCTTCCTGGGTGCTCTGCAGAGCCGCGGTTCCAGCCCCCATGCCAATACCATATTCTGATTTCTGTGAGAAAGCCAGCCACTCCAGAAGGCTATGTATTTAAAGTTTTTCATTCCAGAAGAACCACACATAGGAAAAGATGCATTTTATCAATCCTGCGAGAAACAAACACCAAAACAAAACCCTGGAGCAACTGAGTCACTTTCTTAAAGTGAGAACCCGGAAAGCCAAAATCCTAGGCCTTTAGAGAGTCTGTTCCTCAAGTCCTCTTTGACAGGAGTTGCTTTTGCATTGTTCTTTTTGCAAAAGGAAGGAAAGATCACGTCCATTTTGCATGACTATTTTTTTATAGGCCACTACTTATCACCATAGCCATTGGCATTGGTGTCTTTGGTATTATCTTTTCTCCTCGCTCTCATGCCTAATGTGTTTTTAGCATGTCTTCATACCCTCTGCTCAGTAACCGTAACACATAATGAAGGTTTCCAATCCTTGCCTACATTATTTGCCAGGGATGGTTTACAGAAAACATAGCCAACCTATATGGAGTCTAACATCTGAAGAATATTTGAAACTTAGGAGAAAGAAACTCACAGGAGAGACTATCGCAATTTTTTTATTTAAAAAAACTAAATCAGTCCACATGCCAGTTAACAGCTTACCAGAACATTACCTCCATGTATGAGCTGGTTGTCTTTTGCACCACTCCTGATGTTCTTGGGAGTGATAAAGAAACTGCAAAATATAAAAAGAAAAAAAAAATTACAAACCAACCTGTTGATAGTTTGAACAAATAAGCTTCTTATATGGCACCAAGTTAAACACAAACTATAATATAATATTTGGGGCAATGTTCTAATGCACTAAGGAAATCCCTTATGGTTTAAATCCTGATCCATTCACTTTTGATAATTTTTATGATCCCAAGTAGTTCTCCCTTGAATATAAAACCTATCTCCAACCACCTACTAGTTATGAAAGCCATTAAATTCTTGCAGATTGAAGGTGGAAAAATAAATTGTGTGTATTTTAGACCCCGAATGATCTTCCTATAGCAATTTTAGAACAAACTATGAAGAATTCTGCAATTTTAATCTCCTCAGTAGCTTCCCATTACTAAACAAGCAGAGCGCCACGGTGCAAATGCAGACGTTACATGTCATCCCGATCCGCGGCTTTTTTCTTTCATTAAAGCTTTAATGCAGCAATTATGGCTACGTTGCCCTATAAAAAAAGGAAAAGGCAGTTTACTTTAAAAAGTGAAATTGCATAGCCTACTATTTAATTATACACAAATGTAAATGGCCTATTTTTCCATAACTGGTTATTACAGCACTGTTTTACTTTCTGAGTTTTCACAATCTCTAAAACCTACAAAGCTTCCTGCTATATAATTGTTTTGTTACATTATTGTTTTCATCTTATTTTTTCTTTTAATGTGAGTGCAGCGGGATAAATCTTGGTTTTAAGCCAGCCACTACTTCATCTACTTAAGCTTTTATAGATGAAGATTGCTGTAATTATCAGAATACCCGCTTATTTCTGAAGTATTATCCCAGCAACCTGCTGGCATTTACAGCCAATTAACAAGCTTTGCCATTAGTTGCATAAGGGGTATCGCAGAGTAAACCCATTGTGTGCTAATTTTCTATTTTAGATAATCAGTTTGGCCATCCAGAATGGAAAGAAGAAGAAAAGAAAAGGTTTGACACTCAGTGGCAGACATGTAAAAATTACTGCGTGCCCCCCAGAGACAAAGGTATCCTGCAACTCAATGATGGCTTCGTTGCTGTCACCATTGGTTCTTAAGTATTTCCCTTTGTCTCTTTTGGAAGAAAAAAAAAAAGTGGGGATTCAGCAAAGTAATCATGTCCTGTCTCACACGCTCTTGGTCTTTTAAAGCTGACTAGCTTCCCTTGCTGTCCTGCCCATAATTTGACCAAATTGTACAAGTGTTAAACACCTTTAAAAAAGACAGAAAGAAATCGAGAATGAGTTCTTTGGATTTTTTTTAAACAATGCCTTTCAACCTCTTTTCCCCTCCCTTCCTTCCTTGCTATTAGAGTTAATTAATGTATGCGCGTCCTCCTACTGGGCTGCCTTAAAATGAGCCTGCAAGCTGGGTTTAGTTAAAGTAGTGTTGTCGTTTTATTGCTCTGTTTAAACAGTCTCTGATATTAATATGTCCCCAAGTTTGGTCTACGGCAAGACGAGGAGTTGCAGTTACATTTAGGCTCAAGTTCACAGCAAGAGGGTAAATGAATAACCAGCCCAAGAACTTCATCCTGGGGCCATGGGAGAACTGGGGGGGGGGGGCTCATGCTCAGAAATCATCTGGCACCCTGAGTCTTGGACAACCAGCTCTAATAACTATTTCATCCCAGTTTTCTCTGCATCTATCTGAAAAGTTCTCCTAAAAAGTCACCTCTCTACCCAGCCCCAGGTGAATCTAATCAAGTGTAACTCTGCTCTCTATGAGGGAAAGCATGAACTGTCATTTAAAAAGTACCAGGATTGAGCAGTACCCATACTTGGCATTGGTAAAGCTCATTGGCCACAGCCCTTCTTACATGCCCATGCCAAGCTGCAATTTAAAATCATGGCCTTCAGCACCTCCGGTGTGTTAACAGGTGATCCCTGCCTGTGGGCAGACCTGGCTCTCCATCAGATCAGCATCCTTCCTCCTTGTCTTGCTCATTCTCGGGGGGAACAGGCTTGTCTAGGACCACAAGAGTTGTACAGCATCACCTTTAAACACTGGAAACTGCTTTACTGAGAACATTAGCTGCCTTCTTTATAAAAAAAAAATTAAAATCTGTGAGGAGACACCCACTGTTTCACTACTCCATGCATCAAGCTAAATTTTCTAATAATTTCTTTTGTCCAAATGTGGGGTACAGATGCAGGTAATGGGTGCGTCTAGAGGCAGAACCATATTATCAGGGCATAATATCACTATCATTTTATATCTTTATAGCCAAATTCACAACTCATTATTCCATTATATTTGAACATATCTTCCCCGCAAACAAAGGCATGGTGTTTCTCACAAATGCAGCTCATTGAAATCAAGAAGAGACATTCTTCTTAAGGGTTGTTACATCCTCATACTATATAAAGAATGTACAGGACTACCCACTCGCACAAAAAAAAAAGTCAGAAGTCAGCTAAGAGCTTAGAGACAGAGGACAGAGAAGTAAAGGAAAATGTTGAAAGTTCCGTTGTTGCTATTACTATCTTGTGAGTATTTGAGATGACTATTTTAGCCTTTAAATATAATTTTGTTGTTACTCCTATAATTATTTTAATGTTTATTTATTTATTCATCCATTCATTCATTCATTCATTTTGTAGTGCTGGGGATTGAACCCAGGGCCACTTTCACGCTAGGCAAGCACTCTAGCATCAAGCTATATTCCTGGCCCATGAATTTTTATTCTTTAGTCATTATTGCTGTCTTAGTTTCTTATATCTAAAAGTTTCTGATTTCAGGGTTTAATGAATTGAATTTTAACCTTGTTTGACCTGGTAGAGCTGTAGTGAAGGAAGAAAGCAAGCTACCTTCAGTGACTTCTTGAAGGATACTGGATGGTTTCAACAGGTGCATGAGAGGAGACTTCCTCCAGCCTTGGTCTCCCCATCTATGTCCCAGGAGTGCTAGTTATAAAAAAAACAGGGTTTTCTTTAAAAAGAACTTAATCTCAGTGATTGTGAGCATCAGTTGTGGGGTGCAAATCTTCCTCCAGCTTTTACTAGCTTTATGACCTTGCTCAAGTTACTTTTCAGCGCTCCATCTTCTCATCTATAAAATGTGAGAATTGCTATCTCATGGAGTTGTCTTAAAAATCAAGTGTAGTAATACAGGTAATATGTTTAGCACAAGGCAAAGCACATAATACATACAAATGCAATTCACTGCTATGCAAGTTTATTTGCATATCATTAATTATGCTAATCACTAGGAGGCTATTGACACTGACCAGGGCATGAATTCTTCCCACATAGAACTTGCATCACCAAATAAATGACACTGGGAGAGGCCAGAAGAAAGAATTTAAGAATTCTCCACTATTTCCCTCTGAGCAAAAGTGGAAGCCAAGACCTATGATTTTGACTGTGTTTGTTAAACAGGTAAGCCTTAGACTAAGAAGACTGCAGCAAAGTGGAGCTATTCTCAGACATGATGTACCAGGAAGCACATACATGGTGTTTTATAATCATCTATTAATTTTCAAAAGTCCCAGTAAAAGTAAATGAAATAAATAATGGCATATAGCTATTATCAGTGAGTATTTGGCATTTAGAAATATAACACAGCTTAAAATCACCTGAAAGTGTGTATCTCATAACTGGAGATTCCATTTTCAAAATGACTGCAGGTAGACTGCATGGAAAGTGTTTCTGATAAAGAGGGGTTTGTTTTCTTTGCCTGTAAGTTGTTTGATAGCAAAGACCCTGTTTTGTTTATCGCTGCAGCTCCAGAACTCAGCCAGTATTTTACACAATAGCAATATGTTGGAAGGATAAATGAATGATTTCAGTTTCTGTTTTTGGTATTTCTATCAGCCACCGGTCTTTAATAAATGATTAAGTAAATTAAGCACTTAATTACTTAATCTGGTATCTGGTGCTGTATTAAATTATGGAGCTAAAAATACAAAGAACAAGAGATGGGAAGATTTTGTCTCAAAATAGCCAACAAAATAGTTTTAAGATTGCTTTAAAGTCCCCATGATAAAATTGCTAAGTTCAAAACTGGTATTAAGCTTTGCTGAAAGCTACAACAGTATTCTCAGCCTGCAATTGTTTTATTTATTTATTTATTTTGGTACTGGGGATTGAACCCAGGGTCATTCTACCTCCGAGCTACACCCTCAGCCCTTTTTTACTTTTTATTTTGAAACAGGGTCTCACTAGGTTGCTGAGAGTCTCACTATGTTGCTGAGGCTGTCCGCAAACCTGTGATCCTCTTGTCTCAGCCTCCCAGGTACTGGGATTACAGGGGTGCACCACTGCACCCAGCTCTGCAATTCTTTTATAAACAGCCACTTCAAACTTTCCATTTCATGAAGAATGCAACGAGATTGGACAAATGCTCATCAAAACCCAGGAGACTATTAAGAATCCCAAATTTGCTTCTTTTGAGAAGTGCTTTAAGGTTTTGTGCAATTATTAGACCAGCCCTTGTTGATCTAATAATTTATCACAAAAGTTACAAAAGAAAAGGTAGCCTTTGCATCATAGTTTGCAATTATTAGACAAAGGAGAATATACAATCAAATGAATCAGCTTCTAAAATAAGTTGGCAGTTTTTCATTTTAGAATGCACTGGAACACACTTTTTAACTTGAAAACTCCCGAGCCGCCTTCCCACTGCTGTCAGAAGGGGAAACCGACTCCACCTCACCACAACCTCATCAACGTTCTCCACGCGGCAGCCATTGGCTCCCGAGCATTGCATTTCTATTATATTTGAGATGATTTTCTAGTGTGCCTTTTAATTGAAAGGGGCTTAAGAAACAAAGAGTTTCCTTTTAAATTAATGAAAGCAAAAAAAAAATGACAGATTGCCTTATATCAGTCTGAAGTTCAATTTTTTCTGTATGATGTTAAATTAAATAATATTAGCTATAGTGATGACAAACTATCAACATAAAGGTTCTGCAGTTCAGAGGAAAGACTGTAAAATAAAAATATAGTCTTATAGCCAGGCGTGGTGGCACATGCTGGTAATCCCAGTTCTTGGAAGGCCGAGACAGGAGGATCGCAGATTCAAAGTCAGCCTCGGCAACTTAGCAAGACCCTCAGAAACTTAGCAAGACCCTGTTTTGAAATAAAATAAAATTATTAAAAAAGGGCTGGGGGTGTAGCTCGTAGCTCAGAAGTACCACAATTTGTTTTAAAAAGCAGTCTTATAAAATGTATTTTGCAAGATTATCTATAGCTCTTAAAGAAAAAAAGTAAATACAATAACATATTTATGTTTCTAGCCCAATAATTAAGAATACAGATTGAAACATGTGTTCAAGAGCATGTCGGCCCACATGAAGATGTAAAGTTGTCTGCATTTCTTCTGAATTCTTCATGTGTTACTACATAAGACCACAACAAGGTCTCAGTTCAGCCCAGGTATCACCATTACACATTTCATCTGCATACAAAAAGGTTCAAGCCAATTCTCTCATTATGACCAACCCTGTCCTTGTCTTCATAACTTACATCCTTCTAAATTGTGGAATGTCAAATTCAATAATAGTTGAAAAGCTATAGAGGATGTGGTATTCTTTCTAAAATAGTGACATATCCTTTTTCTCTAGAGTATAACTACAAAAACTTAATCTCCTCTTTTGTTCTACTAATGTGTGGCTGAAAGCTTTTCATGTTGCAACTACACATGTGTGCACACAACTATCCTTTTTAACAACTTTCTTCAAAAGCATTTTAAAACAGTCCCATATGTAAGACTACGTTTTCTAGATATTTGTGGAAAGAGCCTAAATCGAAACAAAAATAAATAAATAAAAGTGCACACAGACTCTCAGGAATACGCTTTACCATGTCGCCCCTTCTGAAAGAAAATAAATATCCGGAAAAGCAGCTGCTCAGCAGGACCTTCTGGAAAGAAAGAGAAAGGTTGCTCGTAATGACACAAACTGTCCACTAACCGATAGGGCAAATGGGGTGGGGAAGGATAAGCATCTGAAGTGCTGGCTGAATTGGGGGTCAGGGTAGGAGCAGAGAGGGCCCCTCTTCTTTATTCTCTGGCATATTAATAGTGGCCCAAGCTGTCCCATCTACACGAATTCATTGACTCCCATGTCAGGGAGAGGAGCTGGCTAGCCAAACGTCATCCTCCAATCCAGAGACAAGGCACCACAACTTTATTATCTTTATTATCAAGGTTTATTATCTTACCATCCCCAGCCCTGGTCCTGACAACAGACTCTCCTGTTATCCACTGGAGGGGTGGGGGGAGGACTGACAAACAGTGATCACCTAACTTTGAGAACCTAAAGACCACTGTTTCTTGGTAGTAATAAAATATGTGGGAGCTCTGGCTTGGGTTCAGATCCTAGGATTGCTACTTTCTAGCTGCAAGACCAGAAATAAGTTACATAAAATCTCTTTAATTTCATGCTCTGTAAAATGGAGAAGATGGCAGCACCTACCTCATCAACTTTGAGAATTAAATCACTATCTGTCGAGACTTCTTGAAAAGTGCCTAGCACAGGCCCTGCACACAATTGGTTTTCTAGAAATATCAGCTATCATCATTTTGTAATGTGGACAGTGTCTATTGCCCATGACCAGCACCATTCCACCTCCCGTCCTCAGGTTGACCCAGAGCACAGGGGCTGCCAAAATAAGTGTGTGTCTCTGGATACATGAACACATTTAGATAGTCCTAGAGAGAAGGGGAGCACTTTATGTACTGAACCACATACAGTTTGGGAACCCATTCGTCTTGTATAATGGACTCAGCAGAGATGTTGAGAGGGGCCCAATGGCCATTATGAACATGAGGGTGGTAAAAGTGCTGAGAGGGCATTCAGACCTGGTTTGGAATACCTTCTCCTGGGGCTGGGGAGAGAGCACAGTGGTAGAGCACTTGCCTACCATGTGTGAGGTCCTGGGTTCAATCCCCAGTACTGGAAAAAATAATTCTGAAATCTTTCCTCTTCCATTTCTCATTTATATAAGTCTTTAACTTGATCAAATTCAAAATCTTTCAGTTTAAAATGAAAAAATAATAATATCTTGCTTGCAGTGTTGTGGGGAATTTGAAAATTAGAGAGACAGGGGCATATGGATAATAATTAGCACACAGAAGGCTCAATATAGAGTGGTATAATTAAGATCAGGAAAGGGTATATTATGGATCCAGAGGAATAGTGTAGGCTGAATTAGATCTCCCATAGATGGCCATGCTCTAATTCCTGGAACTTGTGAAGAGACTTTGCAGATATAAGTAAGGTTAAAAACCTTAAAATAGCCAGGTGTGGTGGTGCACACTTATAATCCCAGTACTTGGGAGGCTGAGACAGGAGGATCGCAGGTTCACAGCCAGCCTCAGCAACTTAGTGAGGCCATTCGCAACTTAATGAGATCCTGATTCAAAAATAAAAATAAAAATAAAATTGGGCTAAGGTTGTAGCTCAGAGGTAGAATGCCCCAGCGTTCAATCCCCAGTACCACACACACGCAAAAACAAAAAACAACAACAACAAAAACTTAAAATAGGGAAAGTTGACCCAATCTAATCACATGAGCCTTGATAAGCAGAGAACTTACTCCAGCTGGGAGCTGAAGAGCTATGAGGAAGTTAAAGAAAAGTCAGAAAGATTCTAAGTATGAGAAAGTTTGGACGTACTCTTTCCAGCCCTGGGACGTAGGCACCAGGTGCACAATGAGGCCTCTAGGGGCTAATGTGGGTGTTCCCCAGCAGATAGCCAGCAAGGAAAGGAGGATTTCAGTCCTACACATTGTAAGGAACTAACACCCCAAATGAGCTAAGAAGCTGGGCATGGTGGCACACACTTGTAATCCCAGTACTTGGGAGGCTGAGACAAGAGGATTGCAGGTTCATGGCCAGCCTCAGCTACTTGTGAGGCTCTTCATAACTTAGTGAGACCCTGTTTCAAAATAAAGAATAAAAAATAAAAAATAGGACTGGGGGTGTAGCTCAGAGGTAGAATGCCCCTGGGTTCAATCCCCAGTACCACAAAAATAAAATAAAATAAAGTAGCAGATTCTTCCCAGAGATTCCCAACAAGTATCCACAGGTCAACACATTGATTTCCGTCTTGTGAAACTCAGTGCAGAGCCGCCAGCCATGCCAACCCAGAGGTCTGTTCTATGGAACTGTGAGGTAACAAATCTGTGTTGTCATAAGGTTTGTGGCAATTTTTCATGACAGTAATAAAAAATGAATCCCAGAATCACTAAATAAATAGGTTTTGCTACTAGGTTGTGCTGTGCTTGGTTGAAATAGAAGCTTTTGGAAGACAGAAATGTTATCAGGTAATAATAGCTAAAGTTTTTTAAACATTTACTTAATGGGGCACAATGCAAAATGCATTACATATATTATCTCCTTTTATCTTTACAAAATTCTATGAGGTAGAGTTTTGCTCTTTTGCAAGTGAAATGCTCTTTTACAAGTGAAGAAATAAACTAACAAACAGAGCAGTTTTAAAAATGTGATAATACTTCTACCACCCTGAAACCCATCAAGATGTATGATTACAATCCACCAATAAAAAAAAAGAAAACAAGGTGATATAATCACACAGTTTACACATGGCAGAACCAGGATTTAGCCTCAGGAAGTGGTTCCAGAGCACATGCTCTTAACCATCATGCCATGCTTCCTTCTGCACAGCACAGTGGTTGGCATACAGTCCATACTCCCTATTTTGCTGAGTAGTTGAACAAATTAACAAATGAATACAAAGAGATAGTTCATCTCCACTGACTTGACCAGACTTTTCAAAATTATTCCAAGTACTTAAAAATCAAGCTATCTAAGGCAATCCACACAAAACTATTTTACTAGTGAGTTAAGCCAGGCTATGCAGTGGTAACAAACCATCCCACAATCTCAGTGGCTCAACACTACCAAGGTTTATTTCTCATTTGTGAAAATTCATGTAACACTCCAGAACAACTGTCTTCTCTATGGTAGCCTTGAGAATCTAGGCCACTTTGGTGTTGTAACCCTGCTTTCTCAACAGGAGTTCCTTTAAGTTTCTGAAGCAGAAGAGAAGAGCGCCTAGAGACAACACACCTACTCTTCCATGCTTCAGTCTGAAAATGACATCTTATACTCACATACCGTTGGCCAGCACAAGTCACATGTCACTCCCAGTTGCAAAGAGCCTAAGATAGGCATCTTCCATGTGCCAAGGAGGAGAGAAGAATCAGATATTGATGAGCACTAGTCATAGCAGTCAAAATCATTAAATCTCACTCTCTACAGAAGAAATGGTGTGTTATTGAAAAATAATAATAACTCCAAATTTCTATATTATCTCAAGGAACCCTGGGTCAGCCCAGTCTATTTGACATCCTGTCCTTCCATCTATACTTCCAATCCTTTATAACAAAGGAGAAGTTGCCTGTCTTTCTTAGCCTGACCAAGAAAGAAAGAAGAGCTTTACCTGGGACTCTCAGACCCCTGGTCTGTTTACACACTGTCCCCAAATGAAAGGACCTTCACAATTCATGTCAACTGACATCAATCAAATATTTGTCCATCCTCAAGAACCAAGACAATTCAACTATCAGAGAAGAAGAACAGATTGTTTTTGGTGTTTTGTTTTGTTTTTCTAGTAAAAATTTTCCCTCAATATTATCCCAAAGCTATAGAAAGCTCCTCATCCTGTTCAAATACAGCTTTTATACGAATCTCATTTAGACTCTTACACTTCCTTCCCTTGGTTAATTAGTCAGTAAAGATCCTTTTTTGAACTAATGAAGGTGTGAGAGCGCATAAGAAATTTTCTCTAAGATTTAGAAAAGCTATCTAAGTTGATATATGTATCCACATAGCTTTACTGTCTGCATTCAGTATGTGCAACATCACAAACCTGGAAAATTGCAACTTAAGCCAAATTTGGTGTTTGCTGTAGAGACTGATTAGATCTCTCATTTTAATGGAAATTTGTAAAGTAGTATAATTTCATATTTTTGGAAAATTAAAAAATATGTTTTGCCCATATCTTAAGAATGCTCTGAGGACAGTATGCTATTTATTTAGAAAGACAGTACTCTATTTGTTTATTTATTTATTTTGGTACTGGGGATTGAACCCAGAGGCATTCTACCTCTGAGCTACACCCCTAGCCCTTTTTTATATTTTGTTTGGAAAACAGGGTCTTGCTAAGTTGCTGAGAGCCTCACTAAGTTGCTGAGGCTGTGATCCTCCTGTCTCAGCCTCCCAAGTACTGGGATTACAAACATGCATCACCATGCCTGGCCAATACTCAAATTTTAAATGTATAGAAAGATGATTTTCAGAACTTATTAAAGATGAAGATTTTAAGTGTATAGAAAAATGATTTTCAGAGAATATTAAAGATGAAGTAATAACTCTTCTCCCCAGATGCCTTATTTAGTAGATGTTTTATGTGGCCCTAAAACTGCATTTTAACCAGCAATCCAGGTGATGCTGTATCATCCAGGACCACTCAAAGCACTTCTAGGCTGTAAAGTGGTTGTTTTCATTCTACAATGAAATAAGAAGCTCCTGCCATACTGTAAGTCGATGTACAGCTTCCTTCAGCAATAGTTTGGCTAAAGAGGAAAAAAGGTAGCTGAATTTAACAATAGGTTCTGACAATAAAGATGGTTTACATTCTAGAGCAAACTTCTTGTCTTTGAAAAGACAAAAAAGAGTTCATAGACCAGAACCCATGGAATTCCACAATTTGAAGAACCATTGGTAGATATATGCACATGGAGAAATCCAGCTCTAAGATCACAGATGCAAGGGTTATCGGTCCCTGTAAAGCTCTTTCCTTCTAAGTCACTATGAAGTGAGATCTGTGGTAATGGAGACCCTGAGGACGGTGGCCACTCTTGTCCTGCTGCCTCATTCCTGCATGATAATATAGAGATAAAGCTACATTTCTTTCTGAGTATTCTGATAGGAACCATGTACATGTAAGCTTAAATAATTACTCCTGATACTCTATTCAATTTCTAGGTTCATTGGATATTATCAGTATTTTTATAAATGTCCATACAGTGTGTGATCATTTAATAAATAAACTTCCAGTATAGACTACAAAGTCCTATTTCTACTATCAATGAAATCAATCAATATCAGAATGCCAATTAAATGGACTAGCATTTTGATTGTTCCTAATGATGGAGGTAATGGGTAAACTCTAATCCAAACCACCAGACAACTTTATAGAATATGTGCACTTTGGCATTGTAATCAATTTTAGCATATTCATCTTTAGATTGCACCCATGGTTGGGAGAAGCCAGTCTTAAGAGCAGGGATAAATTTATCATGTAATACTATTATCATATAATAGTATCAAAGCCATGACAAAGAAATGTGTATGTAGGGAAATGAGGCTAGATATGAGTTTCTTATTTCATCTTTTCTTTATTACAAAATTATAAATTTATTAAAGGTAGAAGAGCAAGGTTATGATTTATTCATTTTCATATTCCTCATAGTAACTTGGACATAGTAAAACACAATTGAATGAACTTAGTGGATTTAATTTAACATAATAATTTTTTGTCTATAATGTTTTTAATAATGCAAATTTAACTTGTTTTCAGTCCAACCAATAAAGTATTTATTAAATAACAATTATATTCCAAGTACTGAGATAGCTGTAAAAATAACTAAGATAAATTCTTGCAAAGTGTTTGCATTCTAGTTTGTGAGCCTGATAAATTAAATAGGCAATCACAATATCATATGATAGTGCAGAAGTGTGATAATAATAGTGGACAACATTAACATTCGCTTTCTGTCTCTCAGAAGTACAAGTGCACTGTTTCAGTCTGGATTTTTAGATGCAAGCAACAGAAACTGACTTTGAGTACTCTAAGTAAAAGCTCAATTTATTAGAAGACTTCTGTGGAACTAAAAAAAAAAAATGAACAGAAAGCCAGAAGACTGGGTTTAGGGCTGGGCAGGAGAAAGGACACACCAAAAGGCCAAGAAACAGTGGGTAGAAAACCAAGCACCCGGCTTTTGACCCTGCTGGCCAGGATGCCACTGCCGTTACAGCCAACTGGTCTACCATGGCTGCTCTCCCAAGAACCAGAATCACACTCTGACCCTTGTCATTTCCTCCAGACTTAATGTACCCAAAGAGGGTGTCTACTCAGCCCAAACTGACAGTCACCCCTGACAGTCCTGGAGAGGAGAACTAGTAGGGGTGAAGTTTCCTCAAAAGAAGGGAGGTACTTAAAGAAAAGATAGAGATTCTGGACTGTCAAACATTGGCAAACAGGCCGGGCATGGTGGCGCATGCTTGTAATCCCAGTACTTGGGAGGCTGAGACCAGAGGATCCGGGTTCGCAGCCAGCCTCAGCTACTTCATGAGGCCCTCCGCAACTTAGTGAGACCCTGTTTCAAAATAAAGAATAAAAAATAGGGCTGGGGGTGTAGCTCGGAGGTGAATGCCCCCGGGTTCAATCCCCAGTACCACACACACAAAAAAAAAAAATTGACAAACACTCCAGTCAACATAGTTAAGACAAAGTCTATAATTAAATTTTATTGTTTGGAAAAAGTGAGGAGGAGGAGTGTTTTGAAAGGTATTAACATTAAAGATTTTCCAAAATAGAATTTCAATCAGCATATAAGAATTTTTTTTTTTTTTGCGGTACTAGGGATTGAACCCGGGGGCATTCTACCTCTGGACTACACCCCCAGCCCTATTTTTTATTCTTTATTTTGAAACAGGGTCTCACTAAATTGTAGAGGGCCTCACTAAGTAGCTGAGACTGGCCACTAACCTGTGATCCTCCTGTCTCAGCCTCCCAAGTACTGGGATTACAAGCATACGCCACCACACCCTGCAGCACATAAGAATTTGAAGTCACTGCCATTTAAGGATAGACCTAAATTATTTCTCCCCATACCCTGAATTACCTAAAGCTACAAAAACTGTCTTCTGGTCTGGAAAGATTAAAGCCAGTTGGGAATACTTGAATGAAATTTATTCATTCATTTAATAAAAATCCATCCAAAATCACTTTTAAAATAGACAGCTATGGTACCCAAAATGATATATAAGTATGGGCTTCTTTGGTTTTTCAAGTCTAAGAGTTTAAAAGTAAATTTAGTCATAACTCATGTCCTTTATTCTTTTTCATAATAATAATATTTCTCATTTAAATAACATCTTTTAACTAAGACTACTTCACTGTCCTAATCTTCACACTACCACTATGCTGTAAACTAAAAATATTATTCTTTTCACTTTAGAAATTTAAATTACTTGTCCAAAGTCACACTAGCTGACTTTGAGAGTGGGAATTTCCAGAAGATAATTTGTGCTCATCTTTAAAAGATGTACTGTTTGGCAAAGCCAACTGTCATTCCAAAACTCCTACTGCTTTAATAGAGAGGTATAGATAAAAATAATGAATAACCTATGCTTCAGGATTTCATCATTCAATTTTATCGTATCTGAAAATACTGGATGACAAAGTACAAAGCAACAGTGAGTCAAGACTTTAAATGTTTATTTATAGAACTAATTTTTTTTAGTGGTAACAGAGAAACCTGAGAGGAAGGAAATTCTAAACCACACCTATAAATGGCAGATGAATCAGGCCATGGCTCCAGAATCTTGTCTTATTTGTCTTTTTCATGCAGGATATGAACTACCACAACAAAAGTAATGTGGCAATCAACATCTAGCTTCCAGAGAACTAATGAGAAAAAAATGATTATGTTGGTCATTTACTTCACACAGAATAGCCCGCCTTGAATAGAAAAAAAAAAAAACACTTTGGGAGCCAAAGTTCACCTTTCACAGCTAGAAACTACCAGATTATTGTAAAGATTAAATGAGATAATAGATGTAAAAATACTTTGTAAACTATAAGAGAATATACTGGGAACATCAGTAAGAAGGGTGTTAGCCGCATCCATTTGTTGAAGAAGCTGCCGTGTGCCTCGTACTAATTTCTCATTGCTAATTTTGCCTTGCTCCCACCTGTCTTCCATTTTGGGCATCCCATTATTTCTCACTCTCATTTCCCCATCAAAATCCTCACAGAATAGCCAGGCATGATGGCGCACACCTATAATCCCAGTACTGGGAGGCTGTGACAGAAGGATTGCAAGTTTAAGGCCAGCCTCAGCAATTCAGCAAGGCCCTCAGCAACTCAGTAAAATCCTGTTTCAAAATGAAATAGGGCTAGGTGTATAGCTCAGAGGCAAAACACCCTTGGATTCAATCCCAATACCATACATAAACACACACACACACCCTAATATAATAAAAATCACAATCTGGTTTTTATTTTATTATTTATTTATTTATTTATTTATTTATGCAGTACTGGGGATTTAACCCAGGGGCATTTTACCTCTGAGCTACACTCCCAGTCCTTCTTTTTATTCTTTATTTTGAAACAGGGTCTCACTAAGTTGCAGAGGGTCTCACTAAGTAGCTGAGGCTGGCCGCGAAACCTGGTCCTCTGGTCTCAGCCTCCCAAGTACTGAGCCACCATGCCCGGCTCACAGCCTGTTTTTTTTTAATTTTCTCCCCAGTGATGTGTGAAACATTAAAAATGTAAAAAAAAAAAACTTTACCTCTCCCAAAGAGAATGTGTCCATACATCCTTGAGATCTCTCAACTGATAAGCCCAGGGAATAAAGCAACAATGGCAGAATTCCAGGTATCAGTCCCATGTCTTTTTGGATATCATGACCCTCCTGATAAACCTGAAACCACAGTCCTCAGGTCATCGCCTAATTGGAATAAATTAAGGCTAAACAAAAATAAATTCCCAGGGACAGTCTAATATTAATCAAAATCCAAGTCGTGGCCAGCACATGGTTTGTCATAATCAGAAGCCAACACAGTACACTAGGGTCCTAAGAAAGGTAAGACTTCTTTGTCCTCTGAAGCCACTCACTCCACAGTTTGACGTTGTTTTCACCCACTGGAGTTCATGTCCCTGTCATGGTGGACATTTGAACCATGATCTCCTTTTATTTATCTCATACTTTCTCATACAAAAGATCAAATACAAGAGAAAGGTATATACCAAGGCCTTGAAGGCTGCCCCAAGTTGCTTTCAGAATCTTTCTGACATGCTTGAGATTTGGAAATGAAAGAACATACTCATTTACACTATAGGGTTATTTGAAAAATGCTCAGTAGAATATATGAGAACAATTTCATCCATGCAACAAATATGTATAGACTACTACATGTAGCCATTGGTGTAGCTACATGATTTTAAAAGGAAACAAGAAACAGAAAAGAAAATTCATTAATTTGAGTGGGAAATATGCAAAAAAGTACTTTTTAATTGGATCTTTAGGTAAAAATTGAGAAAGGCTTTGACATAAATCCAAAAGATTAACCACCCTTATGTAGCACACCCTTCAGGGCTATTTCAGCCTTTCATTGTCTTTGAACTATTTTACATTTCTGTAAGTTTACAGAAAATTAATAATAATGCAAATTATTCTGGTCCACAGAAACACAAAGAAGGTGTGGCCTATAGAATACAATTGGTTATTGCCCTACAAATATTGAGTGTAAATTCATTTCAGCAATTTTTATGTGCCTATACATGTGTGAGTACTAATTCGAATTCTCCTTGGAGCAGGTTGTAACATCTTACTGCTTCCTTCATTAATTAATGAATAAAATCTTTAACACATGTTCACTTTATGTTTGCATGAGAATCATAATTATACCTTTTTTAAAAAATTATCTTTAACAGTTTATAATAACTGTTCATTATGGGACCACCTACCTCAAAATAATATGCTTAGAAAGAAATAGTAAATTGTTTCTAAAGCTCTTCAAATGCAAAGCATTAAATGCAGGGAAATGGTATCTTCTTAATATAATTGTGGTATTTTAAGGCACATTTGATAAGGCTTCAAAGTGCCCTCACATTACTGATCCCAGATAGAGGAATGGAGCTGAACCGTGGGGGAAAAAAATCCCTTGTTATTTTTTGCTTTAAAGAAATAATAAACTGCATTGTTGTAACTCAGTGTAAGTAGATGCGAGTAAGGCAATAGAGATGGGTGCCAGAAGCTACTCATATCGTTCTTTAAAATGGAAATTTACCGTCTGCTGCATCACATGGACAAAATACAGAACTATTTTTCACAGCTTGTTCACTGAACAGATTATTGTAGAAAAAAAAAACTTTTACATTTTCTGCAGATTCCCAAATCTCAGTCAAAAAACTCTTGGCAATTTTTAGCAGTGAAACAGATTTCACTTTCAGATTGAGATACTCCATTTAGCAGTAGTCAGATGATATTCCAAATAAATATAGACTCGTTTCACTCTTGATTTTATTTAAAAAAAATGTTTTCATGAGGTGTCTTGGAGGAAACTTGCACTTATTTGGTTTTCCCAAGCTAAAGCAAAGAAAAACTCGAAGGTCTAAAAATCAGAGTTAAATAAAAAAAGAGATGTTAAACTAAAAATGTTATTACAAATAATGCATGTTCATCTGAGTATCAATAAATAAATAACCCTATAAAATTTTAGAATTAGTTATAAAGATGCTACTGCAGTCTTTTCTTCCCTAAATCTCAGCTCCCCAAAATATTACTAAACAGAAGTGCATGTGTTCGGTACAATATAACAGGCAGCAATATGTTGAGATACTTCACACAAAGAGGTCTCTGGGCCATTTTTCTCCTTCTAGATTAGCTTTATCACTTAGGTATCAGGCAAATGCACTTAGAAGTTTATCTCTAGGGCCATTTTTTCCTTATCTACCAGTGTTTAATGTCACACACAAAAATAACAGGATAAGTCAAATTTAATAAAAGGTTAAATCCATCACTAAAATAAGAATAGCAATTTTAATATAATCTTACATTTAAGATCCCAGTTCTATAGTCTATGCCTTCTCCCCAAATTCTTGTAGTAGAATTTGCTAATGTTTTTCTACCACAAAAGGAAGTTGTATTGCAAGTCATGAAGGAAGTCCAGAAATACTGATTATGCTTTACTTTTATATATATAAAAACATGCATATGAATGCAACATGATACCCTCTCAATTTAAAAAAATGTTGCTGCTATTTTTAGTACATGTGTATAGATGTGTTAAAAGTTCATCTCAGTGACATTAAAAATGATCTCAAATATCAGCAAAGCACCCTAGAATTTAAAACAGAAGTCTTACCTAATAAAGAAAACCAGAAGTGGCTCATGCTGTTAAAAGCATTTTCTTATTTTTCTAATGACAATTTTACTATCTGGGAAGGATTCATTCTGTCCAGTCCCAAAAGCCACATTTCCATGGTTAATATGACATATTAGAATAGGTTAGCTTTCAAACCCACTATGACTCATAGACAAGTTTCAAAGAGAAAAGCTATTCTTTTCACATCCTAATTGTTCCACAAATATTTGGATAATATGAGAGAATAAAATCATTCTCTGCATAATGACTTCTTAATAAAAATTAAAATAATATAGTAAATGTGTGAAAAACTAAATAAAGCTCTTATATCATGCTGTTAAAGTATTAAACTTTATAATATTTGATGTAATGAGAACTAACTGGTCTGGCTCCAATGACAACTATAGGAGACAAGGTTCCTGTCCTTTTGCACCTAAGTGTTGGTTTCGTTTATACACCAACAGCTGAGAAGTGGAGATGATGGAGCAGAGAGAAAAATGTAAAGGCTTTCTGTTCAAGAATTTTCAATCAGAGAAAAATATTTAAAATGAACATAAGGATCTTTTGAAATTGTAATTCAAACAAATGCAAACATAAGATCTAATTTATAAAAAATTTTACCACCACCAAATAATACCTGTGCCTTTCATAAAGTTAATCCCAACCTCTGTGCCTATTTTTAGAAGAGTCGTTATAATAAACTATATTCTAGAACTCAAACTGATGAAAGTTCAAACAACTAAAGAAATTACTTGGAAAGATGAGGGAGTTCGACACCTCCATCCCTATATGCATATGGTCAACTGACAAAGGGATCACATGTGATCAATAAAGACTTTAGGACTGAGAGAAGAGGAAGATGGGCTGGAGAGAGAGGGAGGGGGAGATAGAGTGGTGTTTGCTCCTAGTTTCTCTAAGCATGATAAAGTTTAACAAAATAATTAAGAATTAGAAATCAAATGTTCTTACATGCCTTAGAAATCAACCCCAAATGCTGATCTTTTCTTATAAAAACCATCTGTGAGACTATTGTAAGAGAGATACTGCCAGGCATGGTGGTGCACACCTGTAATCCCTATACTTGAGAGGCTGAGACAGGAGGATCACAGGTTCATGGCCAGCCTCAGCAACTTGAGACCCTGCTTCAAAATAAAAAATAAAATAGGGCTTGGGGTATAGCTCAGAGGTAGAATACCCCTGGGTTCAATCCCCAGTATCACAAAACCAAAATAAAAAGAGATACTAAACTATTAATAATAATTGGAGCCATAATTGCTATTCCTAAAATTAAAAGATTCTTCCTAGATCTCATACTTAATTTTTGAGTTGACATCCTTTAGGAATGTGTTCTGATGCTGACTACTTTCACAATCTACTGAAGCCTACTACCCCATCTAGACAACCCAGTCCTGCTCAAGGTCACCCTCCGCATTGGTCAAGACCCTGCCTTCCTGTTGGTTAGACTTTTGGAGCCTCGCCCCTGCATGGTACCTTCATCAGACAGCTAAGCCACGCCTTTTATTAGAGCATCTTTCATTGGATGAGTCAGTGAAGATCACATTGGCAACCAAGAATTTTAGTCCAGGCTTACAGCCTCCTTGCAGGAAATCTTCCCTCATAAGACAGGTTGAAGCCCATCCATCAGAGTTAGACTTCTGCTATGTAACCCACTGAGCACGCAGCTGACAGCCAGTGCTGTCCAGCAGATGAAGAAGGTTCTCATGAAATCTGACGGAGTGGGTATATGAACGTTTGGCTGCCTGCCAGAGACCATAGCCAATAGTGCAAGGCCACAGGTTGTAAGAGTTCAGAGGACCACAGACACAAGTTCACTGAGATTTTCCTAAGCAACTGTGGCCTTCAAAGCAGAATTACAGCGGCGAACTTATAAAGGTTTCTTTAGCTGCTAAGGGTGATTTATAATGCATTTTAGAGAGGACTAAAGGTGGAGAGTGTGAAGGTTACTGCTAAGAGGGGTTAAGGTGGTGAATTATTCACCATGTACTTTGCATCCCGTGGCCCTTTTACCCTCTTTTCCTCACCACCCAACTTCCTCTTTCCCTTTTGGCTTATCCGCCCAGTCTTTCTGAGCTGGACATTGCCCAGACCTAACGACTGTGCACACACTCGCTCAAACTCTTACCTCGCCTTGACACTTTAATAATGTGCTCATATATTTTTAGTTGTTACAAAACACAGTGTGCAAGAGATGGAGATTCCTTTACTCCTAAAGGGACACCAGTGGTCAGTCTCCTCTGCACAGGGAGATGATGTGCATTTCTCACTCTCACCCAGGAGCCCTTTTCTCTTTCCTGGGCCTCCTTTTGGTGGGGGGAGGAGGGAGACGGGTCCAGTTACGATGGGATCCCTGTTGTTCCCTGGATGAATGGATGATGGCATCTCAATGTTTCTGTGTCTTTGTGGTAACACCTGTAAATTTCACTCCAGCAATTCCATTGCTCTCAGTAGTCATTTTCACTCTTCCTTCTCCGAATAACCGTCAATCGTTTCCTTTGTGCGTGCCAAAATAACATTGTCTAAAATGTTTTACAAAGCCGCACCTCTAACACAGTGAGGTAATCTATTATCAATGAATGGAACTCTATAAGGAACACTTTTTAAGTGGAAGTGGAAATCAAAGGGCATTTTATTCAAATGTTCAAAGTTGTAGTTTTCCAGGACCCAGGAGATTACCTAACTCTTCATTTGACATATGCAGAAACTAACACAGAGATCTCAGGCCAACCTAGAGCCAGTCCTCCGGACCCTTCAGATATATTCCAATACCCTATCTCATAGACCTAGAACTTATTTTTACCTTGATTATATCTGAGCAAATTAAGAAGCAAATATTTATTGCATTAAATCTGTTAGCTACTTCACTTTGGAAAGACTTCCTTTATGCAATTCCTGACCCCATAAAAAGAGTGCCTAAAATTATTATGCATTTGTTTTACAGCTCAACTGTTCATGAGGACAGTGCAATATATTGTCATCCACTGGCAAGAATGTTTGTAGTCACTGACTATAACACATAGGGTCAGCCTCTTTGGGTTGATAATTTACAAGAATTTGGGTGTAAATGTGTGCGTGTGTGTGTGTGTGTGTGTGTGTGTGTGTGTTTTCTATTTAGATTTTCATGGTCTCTTTTACTCCAAAGAATCCCTTTTACATGAGTTTCTATCCCAGGAATGAAAATCGTAATTGCCTTTCAAAGGCAGACTCGCCACTGCCCCATGTGACTAAATCCCACTCTTCCCCAGTGTTACTCAGCCTCTTTTTTTAAGTCACAGGTTTTGTTTTAAATTCCTAGTCTCTAAGGAAGTGGTGGAGCCTCCGAGTGCCACCCTTCCTTGGACCCTGCTCACAAGCAACGGCAGATTGCAAAAGAGATATTTTACTAATTACAAGATATAACAACCATCTGAAACTCTAGGGGGAAAAATAAGCTCAACATCGTGGGTATTCCCACATAAGCTTTAGAGTAATTTGAGCCTCTGACTTTCAGGGCAACCTGGGTGTTTGCACGTGGAAGGGAGTTCTGGGTCATTCAATTGATATCAACTCTATCAAAATTAACAGAGATCAAAGCATTGAATGTCTTGACATCTCTGACTTTTATTAAAAGCTTCCCCTGACTTCCTGGCTGGATGTGCTGTTCTCCACAGAGCCCAGTGGCACCAATGGTTCAGACCCTGTAACCCGGCCCTTTTAATTAACCTGGGTATTGAAACCATGTTTTGACTGTGCAGACCTAATTTGTGTTGGGACCACAAATGATGAAAAGAAAATTATTAATAAGATTTAGAAACAATGTTCTTTTGCCAGGTTTAACATTTTTTTTTCCCCAGGCAATTTGCTCTTAATTCCATCTAAGAATCAGGACAAATCTCAATACATACATACAAAAGAAATTTTTGAACATGATAAAATAAAATTTCATAGTGAATAATTACCCATTGATTATTAAAATTTCCTTTCTGTAATGAGTCAGTGACACAGAGTCCTAACCCACAAATTCTTCACAGGCCACACAGGAGGCATCACAGCTTGATAAAAACATGTTGCATAAAATCTCTATCAAATAAACAAAAGAATCCCATCCCTTCTCCTCTGTGGTTGAGAAGTCGACTTTATTAAATCAAGAAGGTTATTGTGTTTTGTATTCAGACAAAACCTGTTTATACTCTTCACTGTTACTTAACATTTTAAATAAAAAAATACACTTTTACCCTCTTCTTGTCATTAAATTCTGAGCTTCAATCTTGTTTTCAAAGGCTAGTGCTCTGCTTTCTGCTTGTCTAACTATCCTATTCCTTAATCTTCATAAGCTAAATTTATCTCTTTTAAAACACCTTTTTCTGTTGATCTACTATACAGGCTGAGATGAGATCTCTGTGAATTTGCAATTATAAAAATTCCCTTTCACCAAAAAGATTTTTAATGCATTGGGTTGTTTATAACATTTCGATATATTTTTATTTTACTTTTAGGGGAAAAAAAGAAACATCCATGTTACACCATGCAATAAAAGCAACTCGTAACTTTTCCTTATATTTTCACCAAGTTTTCTATTAGAACTTCTTCCTGGCTATTTAAATATGCTTAAACTAATGGTTTTCTGTAATTTGTCTTTTTTTTCCTTTGGAAACATACCGTGCCATTGTCAGTTTTTAAAAAGAAGCAATTTTCTGACTTTTGAGATTGAGTAGGTCAAGGAAAAATTACTACTGTTGATAACCCGTAATTAAATAGGAAATGCAGCTGCACTTATGAGAAACTAAAATTAAGTTTATTCTATTAATACTTGATTCTGAAATGCATTTTTGAATTTTCAGTTAAGGTTTCATTTAGAGCCTTGCCTTATCTATACTCAATCTTCACTGATTACTTTATTAAGTAACATGTAGGAATATAATGGTCCTGTACTGTTGGAAAGACATTTCTGATCTCTTTCCTTTCCTCCTTTAAATATCATTTTCAGAAACATCTTTTGAGCAAACCAATAAAATATTCTTTGTCAAATTGCATTTACTTTTATTTATAATTACTCTAAATAAATGTATGTTCTCCTTAAGCATTAAAACTGTATATCCAAGGAATATATTTTAAGCACAAACCTTTGTGATAATTATGTAAAGGGTAGTAGTTTAGAAAATAAAATAATCTAAGCTTTCTTTTTGCATTTTCACTCTCATTAATTTTTCTAAATGTGATCTATACCATTTTGTTTCATTCAACAGTTCTCATAAAGGGGGATTTGCTAAGAATACAAGCTAATTGTTGAATTTATGAGATTACCAGATCTGTTTCCTGAACAAAGCTCCTATAGAACAATTCATCAAATTAGGTTACATTTAAAGAGCTAAAATATTTTGCATAAACACAAACCTAATAAACAAATACAACCATTTAGAACAATTTAAAAAGTCATAATATTTGCCACTGCTTAATTTCAATGGTTCATTTTAACAAATCAAGATAAACACCCTTTAACCTCCCCTACAAAACTCTTGGATTGAAATCTGAATAACATTTACATAAAATTAGGTATAATGTGAAAGCCTTATTAAAGCAAATGTATGAGTACTATAAAATTATTTATGTATTAAAATAGTAGTAATCTCTATTTAGAAACTGAAGCTGAATGTCAGGATACACATAAATATTTAATACATCTTTATTGATAAAGCTTATGATTTTTCATAAGTATATTTTGAGTGGCAAAGTAATATAGAAAAAAAGTAATTAGTTAAATGCAAATATACTTAAAAGCTTGAGCTCTGAAACTTTGTTCTACTTTGGGGGAAAAAAAGAAACTTTTTTCTGACAAAGAATGTTCTGGTTTTGTTTTCTCTTTTGTTTAAGATTGTTTTAAACACATTTTCATCCAATGTGTTGATATTTTTACTCTGACAATCAACTCGTGTTACTCTAAAACTACAGTACAGTGGCTGGAAACAGATATATACAGTACATATACTTCCCAGTTACTACAGGTTTATGGAAAGAAAAGTAGTAGGAAGTGATAAAAGCACATGGTTTGAGTGGGAAAAAATTACAATAAAACCAGGGTTTTAATGAACATATTCCTCTTTGACTTTCCAGTTCTTTCCTGGTACCTGTGCTGTTTGGTCATTTCTGTT
This sequence comes from Glis glis, assembly GCA_004027185.1. NCBI lineage: Eukaryota > Metazoa > Chordata > Mammalia > Rodentia > Gliridae > Glis > Glis glis. The sequence continues at coordinate 35,906 of PVJS01004684.1, forward strand.
TATTTGTTAATGTGCTAAGGCTCTTGGAATTCTATTTTCCAGATGCTTCTATTCCACAGAGAGAAGGAAAACTGATCCATGAAGTTGCTATTTGCATAAAATGCTGGTGCATCTGTCACAGACCCTTCCCTGGTTGAGCTCTGCATCCAGGGTTCCTGCAGCTGGGGTGCCTCAGTGTGAGGGGGCCACAAAGGCAGTGGGGGTCCCCAGTGAGAACAGCATTTAGGGTGGGGAGAGACCTTGCCCCTTCACAACTGGCATATTTACCATTATATTTTTAATAGAATGATGATATAAAATATAACCGGCCCTGTCCTGGACACACACACACACACACACACACACACACACATTCACGACTAGCTCAGATTCAGCCCAAAAACCATTGTAATTGATGACACTTCTTTGTCAATATGTTTCTTATCAGGGTCATGATGAATTAATCATAATCATGTTGCATATCATTACACAGCAGAGGGCAGAGCTTTCTTTTAGTGCGGATTTTTGTTGGGGTTTTGTCCTGCCTTCTCTCATGTCTAATTAAAAGTCTATCCGAATGGCTATCTTTGTGCCCTCTTCGCACACACAGAAAAGAAAATTGCTCCTATTGCTAAAGTAAATTGTAAATCAGGATGGATCAAATAAACTTTAAAGAGGTACATTTCAGTGTCGTTCTTTTTCTGCATTTATTCCTGCATGACACTCAAACCAATGATTATAAATGTCAAGTTCAGTGACCAAAAATGTCTATAAACTCCATTTACTGGGCTGTTGTAGAAAAGTAGATGGGCTTTTCCACGAAGATGAACATAAAGCAGTTCCAAACCAAAATTATTTGCGATATTTTCTAAAGCACATGTTAAACATATATTAAAGTACCTGGTACAGTAATACTACTTGTAAAATGTGTTTTATTATCAGTATACCCTAAGTTTTCAGAGCCATCTATTCACTATTACCTGTTTCCCCGAGGATAGAGTTACTGCAATCTGTCTGACAAGGTCTTTGTGAGTAAATGGCGCAGAGTAGCAGGCACAGTAACCAGTTAACAAATTCAGACTTTGAAATAATAACAGTTCTTTACAACGAACTGGTGTAATTAGACGAAAAGTTTCTCTGATGCGAGTTCATCAGTAAGCAGTAATCAGATAGGAGGCTTCTTTGAAACTTTTCTGATTCATAAATAATATAGTAGTTTACAAAGAGGAAGTTTGTGGGAAGCAGCAGTAAACAGTCTCGGAATCCATCTGTTATTATGGAATCCAGAAGAGCTGAATCAGGATCCACATTGTTTATGATAGAAAAGATGCTTGGGAAATGTTGCTGAAATAATTATTAACCAAAAATGTCATGTTTTTACTTTTTAGAAGTCTGACTCATATGTGGTTGCGATGAAATGTAGCCACCTGGGTGAATACGTGCAGGAAATTTACCTGGATTAATAATTTAACGGAACACCAAATGCAGTTTAGAAAAAAGTTTTTAAAAAAGGCATGGCAGAATGTGTCCTTATTTTTTAATGACTGGCTAATTTTTTAAAGTTATTTGCAAACATGTTCTTTTTAAGCATGTTAAGATTTTTAGGAATATAGCTTTAGAATTTTATTTAATCAAAAAATGGGATTCAATTCTGTAGTTAGCATGAAATTAAAATAACCAAAGCTAAAATGTCTTTCCACTCTCCTAGCTCCTAACCTTGACCTCACCCCGCTTTTTTTCCTCACTGACACCCCTAACACCCACATAGGCTAACAACGCCCGCGCGTGCACACTCAAAGAAAGGAAAGATTTAGTGTGAGAGTTTCACTGTTGTTTCTCTTTTCAATCCAGGAATTATTCCTTAAGTTTAACTTGCTTGATACTCATTTTTTTTTAATTTTGGAAAGAACAAACCAAGAAATGTGTTTCTGCAAAGACATTTCAACAGTGAGACATGCTTTGTTTCAGATTTATTCTGAATGAGATCAAAATGTTTTTTCTTGTACAGCTTTTTGCGGAAGCCTGAGGATAATAAATATGTCCTATCATAGTAAGGTCAGCAGCCGCCACTGGGAAATGTAGCGATATCTAAGCAGACAGAGGTTTTTAAATTCTGAAAACAAGAGCAACTCAATTATTCCTATAGATTTCCAATAATACTAACTTAGAAATATAATGCAATTAGTCTATCACTTCCCCTCAATCAGCTAGAAATAGATTTTTGCCCATTGTAGAGAAAATGATCTAAAATCTTGGCCAATGTAAAGAAGCATCTATGCCAGCCAGAAGGTACATGGCAGGTATGTGGATGGAAAACACCTGCCATGTGAAGTCTCTCTTGAGTTTCAAATTAGTTTGGAATATTTTGCTGTATTTTACATAAAACCCTTATTACAAAAATCTACACATAATTGTCCTTCGCGTACATTGTGGGTCTGAACCATACAGAGACCAGCCTGAAAGGCAAGACCACGAGAGTGTTTTCCCTGCAAACATTGACAATAGCGCCATCTTCTGGCTCTGTGAATAAAGCAATTCCTACGTTTGACTTTTGTGGAACTGCTGAAAGTTCATTATTTGAAGAATGAATAATCTTCAGGTTTCAAATACGGAAGTTTGTATCCCTAAGTGCGGTGTCATGCCTTTATAACCAGGATTGGGATGACTGCACCTCTGTGTTTCTTTTCCTTTGACGCATCCACCTTTGTAGGTAGAAAACTCTTTTTTTCTAGCTGCTAAGTTATTTCTCTTTCCCACTCTGCCATTCTTTAATTTCTGGTGTTTTGTCTTAGTCTATGCCTACCTACTTGACTCATCCTAAGAGTTGTTTATACAACTCTGTGCGTGTCTCTACTCCTCTGGTTGTTTTTGGCCTCCCCAGAGCTATCTGTGATGCTTATTTGGAATACATTTCATACTTTAATTCTGTATTCTCCTTTTATAACTATTTCTCTTTTCCTAACTATCTCCTCATGGCTCCTCCTTTCAACCACCATTATATTTTCCTAACATTGCCCAAAGAAGTAGAATTTAACAATATGTAAAATGTAAATGAATAGCTATAATTGCCTTGAAAATCTCTCTCGCCATAAAACCCTATCTGCTGTTGATGAACGTTGGAAGAAAAGCTCCATCTTTTCATGTACATTCGGCAACAGATAAATAACCAAAATAGTAATGTCTCTTTCAACCTTTCAATATGTTCAGTACAGTTAAACACCAAATGGAGTAATGGTAACAGGCAAGGGGAATTCTGTATTTTCATAACGATTTAAAAATTACCATGGGAAGAGGAATGGCAGTGCCGTGGACAGAGTGGGTGATCAAGAGACACCAAATGAAAAAGAGTTAGGTGGCCAGGTCCCGACCAGGGCACAGGAAATGGCACCGCACAGTGAAAGAGGATCTTATAGAAAGGAGGGAAGAAGTGTGTAAATCTGCTAATCAAACTAGTGCACAAAGACATTTGAGCTTTTGTTTTTCTAAAAAAAATTTTTTAAGTACTGAGCTTGTCAAATTTTAATCAGGGAGATAGATGAGTGACAGATGAGGAGTAGTAAATGATGAGAAATTTTAAGCAGGGGAAAAAAACGTGGAAAAGGAGAACAAAAGCTTACCCAGGGAGGAGGGTTGGGTGAGGGGAATTGGGGAGGGAGGGGAGTCATGGGTGGGGCACCTGAGCCCAGGTGAACTGGAATTCTTTCCTGAACCTTGCTCTAAGGAAGGGAACCAAAGCACCAATTGCTCCCTGAGGCTTTCTGAATCCTTGGATTCACTGGTGCTCTCTAGACCAAAGTCAGGGAAATAAAAAGAACAGAGATGGGGGTGGCAGACCTGACAGCCATGGCACAGGGCTGCGGAAAATTCCCCTGGAGATGATAACTCGGCCGTGCCATGTCATGCCGTGCGAGGCCACGTGGGCTTGGATCTGTCCTGCTTGATAGTCACCCTGTCACCGCTTCTCCCTGCAGCCAGGCCAGCGGGTCCCAAACTTTGCCCCTTTGTTGAATCACTTAGGGAGCTTGTAAAACTCCCATATGGGATGGCACCCCCTCCACTGGGAACTACTGTATTTAAGTATGAATCTGGGGAGGGGATATAGCAGGCATTCCTATGCACATTTATGTATTTCCAGATGCCCAGGTCATTTCAGGGTGCAGGTTGGGGACCACCGAACTAAACTAAAAATCGTCCTTCCTTAGGGTATTAGACACAGCAGTGGCTACTTGACACTCTTTTGTTAAGCAATAAAAATTAGCTTTTGACCTTCTACCTTTGCATGTGTTTCAGTCTTGGACTTGTCATTCTAAACCCATTTCCTTTCTCCTGTACTTGAGCGCGGAACATTGCTGCTTCCTAATTCTGTGACCGAGGACAAGCTACTTAACTCACAGCTTTCGTTTCTTCCTTTGTGAAGTGGGCTTTCTCACAAAGCTGTTGAGAGGATCAAGCGAGATAATGCGAGCAAATCCCTCAGCCGAACGCCTGCCAAATAGTCAGCCTCCAAAAATGTCAGCCGTTATTATTATCCATTTATTCATGAGTTAATTCCCTGCCAACATAAAGGATTTTTTTTTTTAAAAAAGTCTTGTGAGAAAGAAAGTATCAAGAACTTTATCACAGGAGCCTGAAAAGGGGACGTCCAAGAGACAGGGGAAGAAAGGATCTTTGGGGAAGGTTAAGAGAAAGTTGAAGAATGAAGTGTTTGTTTTAAATCCAAAGGCAACTGTATGGTTTATCTTTTAGCCAAGCACCCAACTAAAGAACTGGAGATTTAAAAAATCAATAGATAAGCCAACAGCTGGAGACACAGAAACATGTGTGTCAAGGGAAGAGACAGTACAATGAGTAGTCACTAAGCCAAGGGTCCCTTGCTCTCTCCTGTGCCCCCAGCCAGGCCCTTTGAAGGGAGATAAACGGAGTCACCCGCCTGCGGTCCAGGATTCCTGCAAGGTGCTGGATTTGGAGGCCACCTGGAAGACCAGACTGCTCACCCGATAGCAGCGGGTCCACCAAGGTGACCTCGCCTCATCTCCATGTGGCTTGAAATAGAGGAGCCACTGCTGGAAGCAGGAGTTCCTGATTTCTAACTGGCCTCCTGGCCCCTCAGCTGAGTTCTGGAGATCCTGTGCAAGCTCCCCAGCTGTCAAGAACTCAGTTATTGCACCCCCAAGTGAGGGGTAAGCTCCGTAGAAGAAGTAGTGGGGTGAGGCTGCCGGGGCAGAAGAATCCGCAGTGTGAACTAGGCTAATGCTTATAATTGAGTGAAGTGTATTATCTTTGAGCGGTTGAAGTCTGAAAGACAAATTAACCTCCAGAGCCCTTGATAACCACTCTGGTGGGGGGAAAAGCAGATTCTGTGGGTAGGAAGGGTTCGTCAAAGGCCAGGAAAGCTAGATGATTGGCCATTATGCGCAAATTGGAATCTGTTTTCACAATAATCAACTTGTTAATTTTCAATGAAATTCTTTCAAAGAAATTTTAGCATTTCCTGAACTCTCTTTATTTGCCTAGATCCTTTCCTTTCACCAGCTGGACATAATGTCAGTGTTTAAAAGGAAGTATTTATGCCTTTCTTTCAGCAGTTAATTACTACCTGTCACGCAACTGAAGACTTCAGGCTAGCTTAAGCAGAGCAAAATGGGTGGCCTTTCAAAGCAGGATGGGCTCATTCAGCAAATGCACATCAGTAGCTGATGTGAGCTGGGCATGGCGTTGTTTCCCTGGACGCTGGTCAATAAGCACACTCAGACACCAGATCATTGCCCCCGCCATATAAACTTTTACAAACAAGGAACCAAGGCGTGGCGGATGGACCTGTGTCTTCCCCAAGTTCATATGCTGAAGGTCTGAACCCCAGTACCTCAGAATGTGACTCCATTTGGAGATAGGCCCTCGAATGATGTTAAAATAAGGCCTTCAGGCCTAATCCAATCTGCTGTGTGTCCTTAGAAGAGGAGGAAATTTGGATGCATAAAGAAACACCTGGGATGCGTGGTCACAGAGGAAAGACTGTGTGGGGACACAGTGTGAAGGTGACCGTCAGAGCCAAGGAGGGAGACCACAGAAGAAACCAACTCAGCTGACCCCGCAGTCTAGGACTTCTGGCCTCTGGAACTGTGAGAAAATAAATTATGTTGTTTAAGCTGCCCGGTCAGTAGTATTTTGTCATGGCAGCCTAAGCAAGCTAATATATGAACCAAATATTTGCAGGGAAAAAGAAAAAATGCTGTAGTTCTTTCTTATCTGTGGCAAACTCCAAGTCCCTTCAATTACCATTTTATGTCCTCTCTTTTCCAGAAGCCTCAGCCCCGACTTAGCCCTTGAACCCTGTGGTCAAAGATTCATTACTCTTTGCCTATAACAAAGTAGTAGATTCACTACTCTTTGCCTACAAAGAAACTCTGTTTGTGTGTGTGTGTGTGTGTGTGGTGTGTTAAATATTTCATGACCAAAAGCTAGTTCTTAGTGACTTGCAGAGACAAAATGCTTGAAAAATATGTGCCAACTTGTTACATTCTCTTAATTCCTTTTAGAGTGAGTACAATAAAGTAAAACTTCATTATATCAGGGAATATAGTTTGTGCAAAACAGTACTACTTCTACATTGAAAGATTAGTTCTGCCTGGATCCAGTACACATGTCATATTTCTGGAAAGTCATTTGACACAAATCAGTCTAAAAAAATAAAACAAGCAGGTGCATAATATATTACTCAGAATAAAATAAACATGGCTTCATTTTTAAGTGCCAGAGTTTATTTGGTCCATTAAATCTCCATCAGCTACTGCATGCTTGGCGCCCTCTTGTGTCCACTTTGGGATAAGTTTGTTTGCGAAATTTTGTGAGCGATTCACCCGATGGCATCTCTCATTCAGTCCCTGAAAACTACATGCAGTAGAGATCAAACTCCCTTCTCTATGTGATTTATCCCAGGTATAAATACTGCTTGGTTAAAATACCTATTGGGCTACAAAATTTCAAATTAACACTTCTGTATGTATCCTTTGACTCCCTGAATATTTGAGCTGTCTTTTCTGTAGATTCTTACAGACAAAAGCTTTTTCTTTTGCTCTTATGGTTAAGAGGGATTCACATTGATTTGTTAATCCCTCAAAATTTTAGTCCTAAACTGTTCCTCTTTCCACTTATCCTTTCAAAAGTGTTAACTTTTTATTCAGAGTTCTACAGAAAACAATTATGTAAAATATTTTTGCATGTCACACCACGAAGCATATTACGTGCAATGACTATGTCTGTACGGCTTGGCTTGAGATACCAATTGTTAATGGCACCATTGCTATTCCCATCAACAAGATGAATGAGCATAAGCAAATTGCAGAAACATGACCTCACGCAGACTCGCTGAGTATGTTGGTAATTACGGTACAAAAGGTCGCAGTGCACATTAAAGTTAATTTCCCCAATTCAGATCTAATAAGGCATTCACCTTGGTTATTTCCTTGTTTGGTGTACATATCATAAAATATGAATTGGCATCTATATCACAAACCATCTGAGCCTATCCCTATTTCTCATTACTAAAATTTAGTTCAAATGGCATACATCAAAATCTAACCACCCGATTTATATTTATACTGTACTCAGATAGATAGCCATGTTTATCTGGGGCAGGGGCCCTGTTTCTTCTAAAGGCATGAATAAACTCTCCATGTGAATTCACTAAACTTAACTCCAAAGGCAAGATGACTGATAGACTGACAAATAAGGGCTATTTCAGAAGCTTCCAGAAGATGCAAAGGCAAAATTAATACCTTATAAGTCATAAGAGATTGACAGTTGTTGAGAACAAAGAGAAACAGGTTGAAGGTGGAATTCATGGAAGAAACTATGAGGCAGAATAAGAACATTTGACAGAAAGATCTAGAACGAGGTATCCAGTGAAACTCTCCCATGCCCTGTATTAGTCAGAGACCTTGGTCTTATCAGCACTGGTGAGATGGTGATAATATTCACTTTACTATCAATGAGACAGCACAAGATAAATAGTTAAGAAGGGTGTGAGCCAGGCGTGGTGGTGCAGGCTTGTTGCAGGTTCGAGGACAGCCTCAGCAAGTAGTGAGACTCTCATCAACCTAGTGAGACCCTGTTTCCAAATAAAAATAAAATAGGGCTGGGGGTGTAGCTCAGATGTGGAATACCCCTGGGTTCACTCTCCAGTACCATAAAAACAAAAAAAGAAGAAAGAAAAGGGTGTATGCAAAAAGATGCAGTTAAATACCATAATACTAAGTACTATATATAATATTATATATATGGCATATATAATATATAAATATTATATGTAACATTAAATACTATATTATATAATGCATATATATAAATATATATTATATAAATACTGTAATATAACATTAAATATTATAATACAGACATTATCTTCAAAGGATGCCTCCCTCCTCATTTTTTACATTGTATTTTAAGCAAATAAATCAAAAGGGAAAACTGGGCGAGATGATGCACACCTGTGATCCCAGTACTTGGGAGGCTGAGACAGGAGGATCATAGGTCCAAGGACAGCCTCAGTAATTTAGAGAGACTTTTGTCAACTTAATGAGATCCTGTTTCAAATAAAAAAATAAAATAGGGCTGCGGGTATAGCTCAGAGATAGAATGCCCCTGGGTTCAATATCAGTACCCCCAAAAAAGGAACATGTAAGGCTTTCATTTAATATTTCCCCCTTTTTTCTTTCCCCACATTACCCCCATTTCTTTCCTCCCAGGTAGGAGTGTTTGGCTGACTGTTTTAATCATTAAATGTGTCGTCATTTAAATAAACAAGTAATAAGGCAAATGAGTGGTACAGAACATTAGAAAGCATCTTAGTGAGCCTGAAAATAAAAGAGAGCTGTTGAAGTCTCTGATTCTGTCTTGTTACGGTGAGAACCTTTCCTGTTCCCAGCTCGAATGGACTCCTCCATCCTCGGAGTTTCAGAGAACTCCGCTCTTGCCTTTATTAAAGTCAGATTGTATTTAGTAGCTGAGCACAACCACAGCTCCTGAGGTCTTAATCACCTCACTTCCAAGTGCCTGGAACGTCTCCAGAAGCCTGGAGTGGGGCTGGGGGAGCCCGGGCCAGGCACCCAGAGTCCTGGCTAAAGGCCCTGAGTGCACCTGCCCCCCCAACCCACCACCCAGGGCAGTCCAACATTGCTCCCGCCTCCACTGCCTCCCCCAGTGAGGCCGGCAAATAGAATCTCCTCATTTCTCCAAAGGGTTGAGCTCAGACAAGCCAATGTACCAGAAAGCAAATTTTAAACTGCACAGTGCTGAAAAGTACCTTAGTACGTAATAGGAACTAAGCACACATTTGTGACAACATCTGATTGCAGGACACCTCCAGAATCCACTTTTTGGGGGAACACAGAAAGATCTGAGTAAAGCAAATCTTCTGTGTCAAGTATGTTAGGCTAGGGAGCCCAGTTGTACAGCCAGATCCAGTCTAGATGAAGCTGCGAAGGTATTTTTAGATGGGAATTACAAATCAGTCGATTTTGAATAAAGCAGATTACCCCATCATGTGGGTGGGCCTCATGCGATCAGTTGGATACTTAATAGCACAAAAAGATAGCCCTCCCCCAGGCAAGAGTGAATCCTGTAGCCAGTATCCATAACGGCTGGAGTCAATTCCTTAAAATAAATCCTTCTCTCTCCCCGTGTACATACATAATGCACGTACATCCTATTGTTTCTGTTCCTCTGGAGAATCCCAACACACATGCCTATCTACACGTTTTATGTTATGTTTTACATGTACGTGTGCGTCTGCATGTGCATGTGCGCGCGTGCGTGTGTGTGTGTGTGTGTGTGTGTGTGTGTGTATTTCTCATAGAGCCTGGTCTTAAGTGCCCTTGACAAGCATTCAGAACACAGTACTATGGGGAACGAAGAGTTACATGAGGATCAGCGTCTAATTCCACAAGCGCTTGCCCTCACCCTCTCCTCGCTGCAAGGTACTGTGACACTTTCCCCTCCTCCTGACACTGACAACTGCCCCTCCTGCTCCCCATGGCTTCGGCCTTGCCAGCCTGTGGCAGTCCCCTCTCTGGTCGATCTGATCTCAGGCCCCTCCTGGCCCCACCAGTCCAAGCACCAGCCTCTCACCAGAGGAATCGGATCACATCCCTCCTTCATTTTAAGACTTGGCGCGATTACTGCCGCGCCTCCTCTTTGTCACTGAATTATTTCAAAACGTAGCTAGGGTCCCTCAGCTCTTTGGGGCATTGGTTCCAGGACACTGTTTGGATACCAAAATCCATGGAATCTCAAGGCCCTTATACAAAATAGTACTGACATATGACCTGTGCACATCCTCTCCTAAGCTTCAAATCATCTCTAGGTTACCTGCAATACCTAATACAATGTAAATGATACGTAAATAGTTGTTACACGTTATTTTTATTTGTAATATTTTTGTCATCGTTATTTGTTTATTTTTTCTGTAGTTTTGTTATTTTTCTCTATTGCTTGTTGTTACTGTTTTTCCTGTTTTAAAACTTTTCATTAACATGAAATAATTGTTCATGTTCATGGGGTACAGTCTGATGTTTCAACACATGTGTACAAAATGTATTGATCATATTTGTATTTCCATTCCTTTATTATTTCTTTATGTTTTGAGCCTTGGAGCTCCTCTCTTCTAATTCTTCATGAAATATGTATTATTATGAGCTACGCTCACCCCACTGTGCTGTGGAACAGCAGAATTTATTCCTTCCATCCCGGTTTTGGAACCTGGTATCCAACTTCCCTCTACCCCCATCCACCAGAACCTTCTTAGTCTTTAGTAATAACTATTCTACATTCAGATAGTTTTTTTTTTAGTTTCCACATGAGAGTGATGTGGTATTTGTCTTTCTCTGGCTAATTTCACTTGGTATAATGCCTTCTAATTCTATCCGTTTTGCTGCATATGACAGAATTTCTTGCTTTTTGTGGCTAAATAATATTCCACTGTAGATACATAACCACACTTTCTTTATTGATTCATCCACTGATGGGCACCTAGCCTGCCAAATCTTGGCTACTATGAATAGGGTGCAATAAACATGGAAGTATTAGGCATCTCTTTGATATGTTGATTTTATTTCCTTTGGATATATATCAGGAAATAGGATAGCTAGATCATATATTAGATTTTTTTAAATTTTTTTGCAGAATCTCCATACTGTTCTCCATACTGTCTGAACTAATTGACATTCCCACCCATTCAAGAGATGACATCTTGTTGTGGTTTTGATTTTCATTCCCCTGGCTAATGATATTGAGTATTTTTTCACATAGCTGTTGGCATTTGTATTTCTTCTTCTGAGAAATGTTTATTCAGATAATTTGTGCACCTAATAACTGGATTAGTATTTTTGCTGTTGTTGTTGAGTTCTGTATATTTTGAATATTAATCCTGTGTCAGGTGAATAGTTGGCAAATATTTTCTCCTATTCTGTAGGTTGTCTCTTCACTCTGTTGTTTCCTTTGCTGAGCAGAAGCTTCATAGTTTGATAAAATCTCATTTATCCAATTTTGCTTTTGTTGCCCATGCTTTCATGGTCTTATCCAAAAAATCATTGCCTATACTAATGTCTTAAAGTATTTCCCCTATGCTTTATTTTAGTAGCTTCATAATCTCAGGTCTTACACTTACGTCTGTAATCCATTTTGAGTCGATTTTTGTATGGAGTAAAAAATAGGGACTAGTTTCATTCTTCTGCATATGTATATTAAGTTTTCCCAGCACCATTTTTGGGGGGATATGGGGATGGAACCCAAGCTACACCCCAGCCCTTTTTATTTATTTTGAAACAGGGTCTCACTAAGTTGCCATTGCTGACCTCCAATCTGAGATCTTCCTGTCTCAGCCTCCCAAGTATTGGGATTACAGGCATGTGCCACTGTGCCTGGCTCCAGTACTATTTATTAAAGAGGCTGCCCTTTCTTCAATGTATTTTTTTTATAGACTTTGTCAAGAATCTGTTTGGTATAGGTGTATGATTTTATTTCTGGGATTTTTACTCAGTTCCATTCATTTATGTGTCTGCTTTTTTACGATAGTACTATGCTTTTTTTTTATTACTATGACTCTGTAGTATGTTTTAAAATCAGGTATTGTGATGCCTCCAGTTTGGTTCTATTTTCTCAAGAATTTTTAGCTATTCTGTCTTTTGGGATTCTATATGAATTTTAGGAATACTTTTTTCTAGTTCTGTAATGAATATCATTGGTATTTTGATGGGAACTACACTAAATCTGTGATTTTTTTTACAGTACTGGGGATTGAACCCAGGGGCATTCTACCTCCGAGCTACACCCCCAGACCTATTTTTTATTCTTTATTTTGAAACAGGGTCTCACTAAGTTGTAGAGGGCCTCACTAAGTAGCTGAGGCTGGCCATGAACCTGCCTTCCTTCTGTCTCAGCCTCCAAGTACTGGGATTACAAGCGTGTGCCATCACGCCCGGCTTGAATCTGATTTTCAGCTTTTTTTTATACTGAAGATTGAATCCAGGGGCATTCTACCTCCGAGCTACAACCCCAGCCCTATTTTATTTTTTACTTTGAAACAGGGTCTCACTAAGTTGCAGAGGGTCTCCCTTAATTACTGAGACTGGCTTCAAACCTGTGATCCTCCTGTTTCAGCTTCCCAAGTACTGGGATTACAGATGTGCACCACCACACCCGACTGATTTTGAACTTTTTCCTCCTCAGTTAGTCAAATCTGCACAGGCAGAACCTGATGATATGGAAAACCAGCTGTACTTACATTTCCTCAACAACATCCCCATGTTTCTTATTCTATGCCTTTGCACACGTGGCTACCTCTTGGTGTAAGGGTCATCTCCTCTCGTCTTCTCTTGTGAATCTTCTACAAACCCAGTGCAAGCATCGCTTCCTCTTGGGAAGCCTTCTCTTTGCAGCAGCATTCATGGCTGCCTCTCTGAGCAGCTTCTTTGTATTGCCCCCAAAATAATGATCAGGCTCTGTTTTCATTGTCTTTGCCTAAAAGCATGTGGCTCCGATGTCTGGCACATGGTGGGTGCTCCCCAGGTGATTACCCCATAGAAGTGGATCGAATGCATCAGATGCATAGGTGCAAGCTACTGTCCTGACTGTTGGCTGGCGGAGGGCTGCAGAACATGGGATGGGCAAAGTGTGGGTGCACACCCCCAGCTAGAGCCAAAGGAGAAGGAAACATCTGCTCCTATCTTTCCTCGAGGGGTAGTCAGAAAACCTGGAGCGAGGGATCTGGTGACTGTCTCACTGGGATAAAGTCCACAGGAAGGCAGTACCTGAGAAGTATATAGGGCTGAAAAGACATGGGTATGAGGGAAGACAAAATGGCATAGACTGATGAGTCCAGAAAGACTAAGGCTGTTGGGCCAGAGCCTGTGAGAGAAAGATCCAGAGTTACATGGAGCCTGGAAAGTGGTTAAACAAAATGACAAAGATGATGACCAGTGATGGCCATGATAACCACAAGCAGGACTGAGATGGGAGGATAGGTGGCAATTCATGGGTAGCAGGAAAAGATAGAGAATAAGCAAAAAAAAATTAGGAAACCTTCTATTGAAGGGAAACAAAGTGCCAGCGAGTAGAGAAAAGAGCCACAGGTAAAATGTTTTTGTTTATAAACCAATAAATTGTCTTAAAATGGTTCCAGAATTTGCTATTAATTTTATTTAGAAAAAATTCTTCGGGGATGATGAGCTTTCATATGACATAGTGCAAGGCTCTCCTTGAAGTTTCCATGAATTTTTCATGGCTGCCAACATTAATTATATTGTTTATCATAATTCTCCTTGTAGGAAACACTCATAGAAAATGTTTCAGAATGTGGCCATGAAATTTAAAAAGCATTACATTATCTTAATATTGTATGAAAGAAAGAACATTCAAGAAACACCAAAGAGGAAATTCATTTCCAATTTTTTCAGGTAACTTTAACAAATTCTAATAAAGAAGTGATTTGTAAAATCAATGATCTCTTCCTTGACTACAAAATCAAAGTGGTTCAAAGAAAGAAGCCAAACTTTTTACATTAAGAACAACTGGCATACTAAAATAATTATTTATAAGTAATAACATGTTAGTCTGAAACTTTATATACCAGCCCTGACTCTCAGGACTGGGAAAATACACTTGGCCCGGTTCGGAAGCCACAGAAACACTGTGGGTTTGGCAGCTCCAGTCAAGCCCGATCCCTTTGCTATTTGAATTCATTTATTCTTGGCAAAATATAACTTCCTGCCCCTGAGAAGAAAGATTTTTAAAGTCTCATAAAAATGATTCCAAAGTTTTCTTGGACTTCAAAAGGCTCTTACAAAACAACATTTTTATTAGTTAAATTTATGGAATATGGTACATACGGATTACATTTTCTTATATCTTAAATAAGTAACAATTAGAGTAAAACCAGTGGGATGTAGGGTATGGAGATGCTTGGCAAAGGAGGAGTCCACAAGGGACCTCTTTATTTACCATGAGTTACAGGAAAAGACATAATCACCGCAGTGGGACTGTGTTCTGTCCAGGACTCCAGGCCTGGGCACAGCTCTGTCTGTCTGCAGATTATCTAAGCCCAAAGCCCACTACCAGGGGAGGCAAAATCACAGCAGGGTCCTCCAGCGCTTTTGAAGGTGGAAGCAAAGCATCAATCCACTAGCCTTCTTGTTAATTAATGCAGCCTGTTTCCACTACTTCCTGTCATGAGAACCTTTCTCCCAATTCTTTTATGAGGCAAATAAGTAAGATTCTCTGTGTAATGACTCTCCTTGGGCCAGTTCCAAAACCAGGAGGCAAAAAACAGCCTGATACTCCTACTGCTGGCTTCTAACCCAGTGGGTCACGCTCTTCAAAAGATGGTGAGTGATGTGCACATGTATGTTTGTATCACTTTGAATCTTACTATGATGTATAATTACATTGCACCAATAAAAATATGAAAAAAAAAGATGGAGAAGTTGAGCGTTTCCTTCTCCAGGAAGGTTTAAGAACCAGCAGAAAAAGCCAACGGGTGGACCAAGAAGTCACAGGAAGGTTGTGAGCCTTCCCAAGTTCATAGCAGGACAGCAGCCAGTCTCAGAGAGAAGATCCGGAGGCCACTGCCCACCCCTTGCAGATGACCAATCAAGCTGATTATTAATTTTATATTTTGAGTCATGACTTAGATTAAATGTTTAGAATTGAGACCACCAGATATATCTTATATAATAGATCTTTTGTTATCCAAGCATTACTTGTGTTATTTCCTGAAGATGCCAGATTGCTTAGGAAAGCAAAAGTCATCATGGTATGAAATGTTTACTAGTAACCTGACAACTTATAAAAATTAGCCCTCACTCCAACAGCCCTCCTGGCTGGGTCCATCCCACACATAAAGTCAAGCCTTTGTTCATCAATTTTCCCCAGATGGTCTGCGGTTGTAAATGTTGAATTACAATGCCGCAAATTAATTACAAAGGGAAATGCAAGTCTTGCAAAAGATGCAGCCTCTCATGGAGCCAGGAATAGTGACTTTGGGAATCCGCTCAAATTTCAGGCAAAGCCCATTCCACATCCTGCCCTGGAAGGTGGCCGGACGGACAGACGGCCAGCAGAGTGGGACTTCCCCTGCCCCAGAGTGATCAGGGAGGGAGAACTCAGAGTTGATAAGTGGAAGAAAAATACCGAGGATGAGTTAGAAACATTCTGTAGGCACCAGAAAACACAAATAATATGATAAAAAAATAGGGAGCATGATAAGATATCAAAGGATCCACTTAGAGGTTCTCATTGAAAAGATGTGATAAGAAGCTGGGAGTGGCATTGCATACCTGTAATCCCTGTACACAGGAAGCTGAGACAGGAGGATCACAGGGTCAAGACCAGCCTCAGCAACTTAGTGAGACTCTCAGCAACCTAGCAAGATCCTGTTTCAAATAAACAAAAAATAAAAAGGGTTGAGTTTATAGCTTGGAGGTAGATGCTCCTGGGTTCAATCCACAGTAACACACACACACATACACACAAAGAAAAGATGTAGTAATTCAAATGTTAAATAATAAAATCATTATTAGTACTATGGTTAATTAGAATGACTTGAACTCTAAAAGACCATGAGTTCTAAACCAAAGTCAAAAGAGAAAAGTTAAAATAATTAGTATAAAATGGCACTTGTTATACAAAAGAAGGATGAAAATGAGATTTATGTTTAAATTGCTAATTATTTCAGAGCCAGATGTGGTGATGCACGCCTGTAATCCTAGTACATGGGAGGCCAAGTCAAAAGGATCACAGGTTCAAGGACAGCCTCAGCAACTTAGCGAGACTCTCAGCAACCTAGCGAGACCCTGTTTCAAATATAGCTCAGAGATGGAATGCCTCTGGGTTCAATCCCAGTACCACAAAATATCACTAGTTATTTCATTAGGTAAGAGATGTATATACATTTATTCCTGCACATATATCAATGTACATATGCACAAGTATATTTATATATACATACATAAACATTGCTGCTACATTAATGTGTGTGATATATGTGTTCTGGGTAGGTAGAAAGTTAAGAATGAGCTGAGCTGACACACAAATAGAAGGAACTCTACCCAGAACAGGAGGGATGATCAGTATCCTGGACTTACATAATAACCAGACGACCCACACTGAACCACCTCTGAGAGCCACACAAGATAGCCAGCTAGAAAGAAGGTTCAACAGTGAGGTGCAAAATGATGAGACAGAGTCCAAAGAGGAGAACTCATTGAACAGACTGACTTCCTCATCTCCCAGGAGCTAAAACCTTAAGATGACCCATAAGTCATTACTAAAATCACCGATACATAACACAGACACATTTGTTTCTAATACCGCTGTAAGCTGGGTCAGTGAATCATAATGGTAGAGCCCAACCATGAGAAGCTGAGAGGACGCCTTATTTATGTGGAAGACACCAGGTCTCAGAAAATTAAAATCTAGCCACTACTGGTACTGCAAAAAAAAATAAAAGAAAGAAAACTAAAATCTAAATGCTGGCAAGCATGTGGGGAAATAGGTACTGTTCTACACTGTTGGTGGGGTACAAATTGGTGCAACTGCTAAGGAGATCAGTGTGGAGGTTCCTCAGAAGACTGTGAATGGAGTCACCATATGACCCAGCTGAACCACTCCTGGGTATCTTTCCAAAGGAATTGAAGTCAAAATATTATAGTGATCCATGCATATCCATGTTTATAGCACCAAAATTCACAATAGCTAAATCATGGAACCAGCCTAGGTGTCCATCAACAGATAAATAGATTATGAAATTATGGGATACACACACAATGAAATTCTACTCAGCCATAAAGAGGAACAAATTTATGTCATTTGCAGGAAAATGGATGAAACTAGAGAATATTATGCTAAGTAAGATTAGCCAGTCACAAAGTGAAGGATCATATGTTTTCTCTCATATGTGGAATGGAGAAGTCAGGATACAAGAGGGACTTTAGATAAAGGAGGAGAAACCTCAGTGGAGCGATAGAGGGGTCTGCGGGAGAGGGAGAATTAACAAAGGAAACACTTCCATTGATGCCATGTACCTATATGAAAGTATCACTGCCAACCTCAATATCATGTACGGGGAAGGGGAGGGGTGGGGAGTGGGGTGGGATCCAGTGACAGCTCACCCAGAGCCGTTTGCACGTATGTCCCCCTGACTCTGAACTTCATTATGATGTGTGATTACAATGCACCAATAAAATATGTTACAAATGTACATATTACAAGAATATATTACAATGCACCAATATATTTAAAAATAAATTAATTAAAATCTATACATGAGGCTAGGACTGAAAACATACATGAAAGACTTGATATTAGAAGACATTCAGTCTAATGATCAGGTTCGAAGCTCCTGGACCAAATAAGCAAGTCCCACATCCACCATTGGCCTGGATCCAGGCAGCCCAGACCTTGTAACCTCTGCTGGTCTGAAGCCACACCTCTCCTTATGTTGGTCTAGTAAGATGATTGAGACGTGAAATCTTAGGACGGCAACCTCAGGAATAAATTAAGATAAACACAGTAGTGAAAGCAAAGATATGGAGAAAACCCTCTCATTAATTGTTTTAGTAGTAAGTGTGTTGAGTACTTTTATAACCCTGGTGAGGTTGTGGTTTTGGTCTGATTTCAAAAGTTTTCCAACTTTTAAGGATAATATTTTTAACACTGTAATTTTAGTTGCTAAGAGTATTTGATTAATGCATATTACTAAAAACATTGAAGGGAATTTATTTTTAAAAGAAATTCTGTAAGTAGTATATGATTGTTTAGTACAATTATTTAAATTTTTTAAATGCTAAAAGTTTGATGACTAGTGAAGGGGAATAAAGTACCACCCAAAGTTACCTTCCATGTTGTTACAGCGCATCTGGGGCTTCCTCTAGAGGCTCCTATGATGAAGGCTTGGTCCCAGCCAGTGGAGCTACTGGAAGTGGGACAGTCTTCAGGATGTGGGGCTCAGTTGGAGAAAGTAGGTCACTAGGAGGCATGCCTAGAAAGGGGTTACTTTGTCCTTGTCCCTTTCTTCCCTCCTCCTCCTCTTCCTCCTCCTCCTCCTTCTCCTCCTCCTCCTCCTCCTCCTCCTCCTCCTCCTCCTCGTCCTCCTCCTCCTTCTCCTTGTCCTCCTCCTCACCTCACTTCTCCTCTCCTCTTTTCTCTCTCTTTCTCACTCTCACTCTCCTCTGCCATGGGCTCCCCACCATGATGTTCTGCCTCACCTCAGGCTCATAGTGATGGGACCAGGCAACTGTTGACTGAAACCTTGAGCCGAAATAAATTTTTCCCCTTTAAGTGGATTTTCTCAGGTATTTTGTCACAGTGACAGAAAGCTAACACATATGCCTTTCCATACTCAAAAAAGACATTGGATGGAGAAAAATCTATTCTCCCTTTGTACATTCTAAAATGAATGTAGACAGAGCTGTAATCATTACTTGTATTATGTTATATAAAATATAACTTATTTTGATAAATTTAATTCCATCCAAGATAAAGTCTGATGTAAATTAGTTCAAACCCCTCATACATGTGCCAGTATGCCTGGGATAGATCTTCCCACTGATTCTATTCCCAATACTTCTCAAAGCAATGCCTTTTAGATCAATAAATATGGAAGGACAGAGCAAAGGCTTTGGGGCTTTGTTCAGAAGTAGAGGTGAGTAAAGTTGTCAAAGTGTCTACATGAAATAGATATTGTTTAGAAAATTAACTGAGTCCTCCTGAGCCTAAGTAAGGGGTGCTATTGAAAGTTGGAGTCTGTAACACACGCACTGTCAAGGTATGACCATGCCCCTCAGGAACACTGCTGTGGCTCCAGGCCTCTGCTCAGGAGTCCTCCTCAGTAGACCGATGTTCAGGAAACTGGGCTGTTGTGTGGGATTTTGCCTTTGTCTCAGTTTGAAAATAAAGTGGCAACAATACCTTCTTGGTGTTGTAGGTTAACAAAAACAATCGTGGAATTTCTTCCTTAAAGGTATAAAATGCTACAAAAGTGAAGGCAGTTAAGAGGATACAGTGGCAGAGGGGAGGTCACAAGAGACAAAAAGGGTACCTCAAACCCCTGAGATGAAGTCAGCATTTGGAAGATCATAGAGTGATGTATAAACAATGATGAAAAATCTTACGTGGGGGGTCTTAAAACAACAATAACAGCTGCAAAGCATATTCCAGAGGAGGGGGTCTGAGAGGGAAGCTTCTTTCTGCTATGAAAGATTGTTCTTTCCTCAGCAAAGATAGGGTGACAGCATTTGGTCCACTATACCTCTGATGAGCAGTTTGGACAGGCTAAGAAGATGGTGCCTAGCCCGTCTTCCTGCCACCAGATGTGTCCCACTGGATGGGAAGCCAGGAATCAGGCCCTGCACTTATTTGCAACACAAGATGTCGCCATGCAGCACGGTGAGAGACTCCTTTCTCCAGGGACTGTCCCCGAGTTCTCCAAGTGAACATGAGAGCTGCCTTCATTCTCAAAATGTTGCTACTCCAGGTAACCTCCCCTCCCACCTTCTCCTCTGGGGGCCTTGGCTCCCGTGCCTTTGGCGAGAGCAAGGTGAGCAAATTAAGAGTTCCCCTAATTTTTGCCTGACTCTGGATTTACATGAGCTGCCAATGCCACCAATCAGGAGAGCCCTGTGTCCCCCGTGCATTCTGGCACTAGCTGGCACTCCCTGTTGGATCCATGGGAATATCTAACCCTGAGCTTTTTAACCTGGAACTTGACCTTGTACTCAGCCATGCAGGAAGTTCTTGACATTAAAGCAAATTACCTCCATCTTCTCAATTATCCTAAGTAGCTTCTAGCACCGTTTAGCAGTTTAAAAATCTACAGCCCCATTAGCAAAACAGTCGAGGAGCGGGGTGTTCACAGTCACAGCCTTCCCACAAGGGAAAACACTTGTGCGTGGAGAATCCAGTGGAGTTAATTAGATCTCAATTTGAGGAGGCCACAGTGTGCCTAGACATTAGGCCAAACATCCTTTTGGGTGTGTATGCATGGGTGTTTTTTATGATATTGACATTCATATTCATATTCATAGAGTGGGTAAAGCAGGTTGCCCTCCCTTGTGTAGGTGGGCTTCACCCAGTCAGTTGAAGACTGACAAAAAGGGAACAAAAAGGCTGACCGCGCTGAGTAGGAGGGGACTCCCCCTGATTGGCTGTTTGAACTGAAGCATCGCTCTGCTCCTGTCTTCAGATTGAGAAACCACTTCCTGTGAATCTTGAACCTGCCTACTTTCACACTGGACCTGCAAGACTGCAGATCTTGGAATTTATCAGCTCCATAATCACGCATGAGCCAATCCCCCCCTACATATACGTGTGTGTGTGGGGGGGTGTGGGTGTGTGTGGGTGTGTGTCCATTTCAATTCCTAATAATGTATGTAAGGATGAAATGTCTGGAATTTGTTCAAATTCTTCAGGAAGAAAAGGGAAGAGAAGCAGGCTACACAAAATAAATATGATAGAATTTAGTTAAATGAGTGATGTTAATGTTCATTAAGTTTTTAGTGTAATGGATATGTATATGTTTGAAATTTTCATCATAAAAGTTGAACCACATATATTAACCATGTACGGCACTTAACCCCTGAACAAATCTTATTTTTTGTCTTATAAGATTTTTTTCTGTTTTAACTTGAAGAAGAAGCATTAGCATAAATATTGTTGGTGAGTGTTTAGTGCCCTGCATCTAAACAAAACAAAACAAAAACTAGACTATTTAAGAGATCAACAAGACTGAGGATAAGTGGCAATCCCCTAACACCATGGTCTTTTTGGCATTTGAAGATGGAAGCAGCTCAGTTCAGAGAAGAGAATGAGGCAAATGTTGGCACACACATGAGGGTTAAGCAATTGCTTCTCTTTTTCCAGTGTTAGTTTTAAAAATTAGCTTTCACAGGACGACTCTTGTAAATTCTGCGTCATCTTGACTTTGGGCACGCAGGGAGCAAGTTCCTTAGCAGAACTGACTGATAAAAGTCAGACTGAAATGACTACTGGCATAAGGCAGCTGGTTCCTCCCTGACCCATATCTGAAATACGCTCCCGCTGTTTCTCCAGGGAGAAGATCAGGAGCAGCCCCGAAACACTTGCCTCAGCATCTGAAGGCCAAGTTTTCTCTAAAATGAGAAAGGCAACAGTGTCCATGGCAAGTGTACACAAAGGGAATCCAACTCTTGATTCTCACCAACCCATGATGTGAGGCGAGAGTCCAGAGATTCCCAAACTTACTGGATTACTACCCCCTTTTCAGAAAAAAAAAATACTCAGCCCCTTCCTGCGCACTTCCACCACCCCCTTATTTTTATTCAACACCCCCAGTTGTACCCAAAGCTACTACCTCCCTGCTGCATTCATCCAGCATCACCCCAGGGGGCAGTATCCCCAACTTTGCGAATCTGTGTGAGATAAATCACTTCTGCTGTCCAGAGTTTTTATTATTGTTGTTGTTGTTGTACTAAAATGGGATGGCGTGTGAATTGTACAGTCCCTCCTGCCCAGGCGGTCTAAAAGAACACCAGAACCGAGACCTTGTCAAGCTTAGTCACCGTTTCATCCCTCACCAGTTCCTTGAACATGGGAGTCCAATTTGTATATGATAAAGGGGAAAAATAGAATGTCAAACAACGGGTTGAACTTGAGTATAACTTCAAAAACTTGTTGACTCGCAGAGTGTCTGATACTTGTTTATCTCCTTGCCCTGGATTTTCTCATCTTCAATCACATTTCCCTTCAAAAGAGGCGCCAGCAGAGAGGTCGGCGCGTGTTGCGAGATGAACACTAGATGGCAGCAGGAACCCGCCGCAGGAGCGGCTCGAAGGCCCGGGAGCCCAGCTGTTCCCGCTGAACACCACAGATAATCACGCCGCTCCTTCCCTACACCCCTCCTTTTGTCTTTGGTTATAAGAAGTCTATGTGACCTCACTAGTGATGGGAACATCAATGCTTTTCCAACCCTAGGATACTGATAACACCTTTATTTAAATTTTAGATATTTTCATCACGGATTTTTTTTTTTTGCATTTGCTTTGATTTATTTATTTATTTATTTGGTACTGGGGATTGAATCCAGGGGCATTCTACCTCCGAGCTACATCCCCAGCCCTATTTTTATTCTTTATTTTGAAACAGGGTCTCACTAAATTGCAGAGGGTCTCACTAAGCAGCTGAGGCTGGCCGCGAACCTACGATCCTCCTGTCTCAGCCTCCCAAGTACTGGGATTACAAATGTGCGCCACCACGCCCGGCTCGCTTTTATTTTTTTTTAAATACCACATTAACGTTTCTATTTGTCCTGATAACTGAATTTATGGTACCCAAGATAATTGTCTTGGTCACCTGTCCTTAGCCTTAAAAAAATAAGACAGCTTCCATGGCCTCCCCCCAAAAAACAAAGAGGCCAGGTCAGAGCAAGGTGGGAGACACTGAAAGTGTCACATCAGAAACCTCAGACACAAACAGAGCTCAGTAGTGGTAAATGGGAACCAGGACAATGGGGATTCCGGGTCTGGGTACTCACAAAATAAACGCGTGAGCAAAAGATGAGCTCTTTCTGGCTGCCCCTTCCACCTGTTGAGTCCGCTCTTCAGTGGTCTTGCTCATTCCCCCTCTCCTCCTTCAGAGTCCCCCCGCTTCACTGGGCACTACATTCCCAGCCGCCGCACACACTCTTGTTTTATTTGTTCTCTTCTATTTGTTCTCTCCTGGCCTCTCTGATGGAGAAGTTCCCTTGCTTCTGTCGCTTTCTTAGAGACCAGAAGAAGTGAGGATATGGGGTAGCTGGGAAGGGAAAATGGGGAGAGATTCAGAGAATGAAAAAATCAGAGAGCTGAGCCTGGAAGGCAAATCCCTGCATGGAGACCACAGGCTCCTCTGGGCAGGGCCAGTCTCCCTGCACTTGCACATGCCTTGCACAAAATGGGCACACAATAAGCATTAGTTGGTATGGAGGGTTACTCTTGTGAACTAGCAGTGTGTTTATACAAACAATGAAAAGTCATATAATGAAGCATTTTAAACAATGCCCTATAAAGGCACGTCTCAAGGACTTAATCAAGTGACAATTTCCATTAACACCATAGCTATCTCAATTTGCTGCCCTCCTTTCCAGGAGCGTCAAGTGCTCAATTCTTGAAATGAGTAAAGGTCAAAGGGCGGGTGGAGTCCAGGCTCCCTGGGGACCTTCCCCAAGGCCCAGCCACAGTCAGGCAGGCCATGGGCACAGCCACGGGGTTCTTTCCCTTGCTGGTAAAGCCCTCGCTGTGGTTGAGGTCAGGGATCAGTCCATTTCCTCACTGAGGAATCCTGCACCTGGGACCCTTGCTTCGCCCCTCCAGCCTCACTCTGCACACTCTCCGCTGCTCTCTGGCCTGGGGGCTCCATCATCAGAGCTCCAAGCGCTCTGGATTCTGGCTGGGGGAGCCAATAGAAGCTCCGGTGTCAGAACTTCCTGCAAGGTTATCTGCAAATGACTATGTCTCTAGAAAGAAGGTCACTTCTGCTCAGAGGCAGCACAGTCCACATCCCCTCTTCGCTCTATGCCTAGTGCAGTGCAGGTCTGCTGTGACTAGCGGTGTGACCCTCAGATTCAGCATGTGAGTCCCCGACCAACCTTTCCTGAGCTCCCCTCTTGCAGAACATGCTATGTACTCAGGATCCTGAATCCTCCACCCCAGCAGGTCCAAGCCAGCTACCAGGGTCTGTGCAGATCTTACTCTAAGTTCTATCTCAGGCTGAGGGAAGGGTTGTGCACTGGTGTGACCCCTCCTAGACCAGGGGTGGCCAAGCAGCAGTTATTTTTGGAGCTATGAACAGTTTGCACACCTAGGCTAGGGTGTCTGTCCCAAAGCTAGCAAAGGTGTCCATGTATAAAACTGGGGGAAGGGGAAGAGGTAGAGGGATGACTGGCTGTCCCTCACCACTAGGTTCTGGTATGCAGACCTGGCCTTCAAGTCATTTTGTAAACACTCCATGTGCTAGGTAGAAGATAAAACATATTTTATTAACAGTGTCAGTTTGTATTATAACTTTGAAATGTCCGATTTGTGGTAGGCAGGCCTCCATCTGTGTCTGGCCTCGGCTGGTTCTCATGCTGTGCCTGCACTCGCCCACAGCCTCGGCAGCTCCCTAGCACCTTTGTGAACAGTGCCCCTGGCATGCAAACTCTCCTCTACTGACCTCAGTTTGAGTGTGTCCTTTGCTTTCTGCTGGTGCCCTGACTGACAGATATCACAAAAGCCTACCAATACCTGGCACATAGGACCTCAATTTTAAAGAAAGTTGTTGACTTGAATAGGTAGAAAAGGGAAAGAGAAATAAACCCTTGTGGAAAACTAACACAGACTAAACTCACACCAAGGGACAACTGTATAGAACATGGGATATAGAACAGTTTTCAGGAACTCATAAACAACTTGTTTAGACATGCCAGCATACAGCTCAGACAACTTCAGAAACTCAAACAACTTGTCTGGACATGTCAGGATAGGCCCCAGACAGCACGCCTGTGCTGTAGTTGATAAGGGACCCTTGGATCATAAAATGCTTCTCACCTCTGATGGGCTTATGTCATCAATACATGTGTGATTACTGACAGGAGTCTGATAGGGTTTGATAAGCCTGGATGAGTTTTCCAGACACTTGGCAGCACCCACAGAAATCACTATGAAAAGACCATGTTTTCCTATGAGCAGCACGCTGAGTTTTGCTCACACCATGACAGTCTGCCCTTCCCCTCCCGTGTATGACTCCGATCCAGCGACTTGCTCCGGGCTCACTGATGGAGGATCAGTGCAACTCCAGCCTGCTCGACATCTGCCCAGGCCGACTCCTGAATCTCCTCTCCCATCCTGAACTTGGTTCGTTATGCCCTTCTCCCTGCTTATTTGTTTGTACAGTGTTATTACTAAGTATTTGAAGTGCTCTAAATATATAGAACTTGTGTGTTGTTCAGCACATTTGTTCAATTTAAGTTGTTAGATTTGCTAGTGTAAAGGGTATTATTTGATGCTCATTCATTGCTAATTGGCTTTGGCAAAGCAGCCATCCAGAATCCAAACTTAGCTTAACTTTACCTAGACAATTTCCTGATAAGTTCCTGTGCGCTTTAACCTTATAGTGTTGAATAAACTTCGTGACACTGTGGAAAGACACATATTGTGTGTGACATGACTTATTGGTCTTAGGACCTTGCAGCCCCATTGCTCATAATAGCAACACAATCAGGTGAAGCGGGGTGGGTTATGGCGAGGTAAAGCTCTCAGGGACATATGCTCCTGGAAGACACCTGTATGGTGAGGGCATGGAGGAAAGTTCCTGGCCCCTTGGACAGAGCACTTGGAAGAGCCACACTGGGCCTTTGCACTTGCGGATGCACAGGCCACCTGACACTACATCTTGTTCCTCTTTTCCAGTGATCATTAAAATTTCATTTTGAAATGTTTATATAAGAACATGCCAAAGATCCTATGAGAGTGTTGATGAAACTATCACCATTCAAGTGTGACAAACTTGAGTTGTCCAGGTTTCTGGACCTTTCTAGAAACTTCCGTGGATATGCCCGTGGTTTGCAATGACTATGCTTCCCTCAACAACATTCTATGAATTGCTTTCTCCTGCCTTCATTCATGTATTTATTTAAAAATATCTATTGAAGCCAGGCGTGGTGGTACATGCTTGTAATCCTAGTACTTGGCTGAGACAGGAGGATTGCAGGTTCGCAGCCAGTCTCAGCAACTTAGTGAGGCCCTCTTCAATTTAGTGAGATCCGGTTTCAAAAATAAAGAATAAAAAATAGGACTGGAGGCATAGCTCGGAGGTAATTCAATACCCACATAACACACCCTCAACACGAATATGACTTAGTACAATCAACCTATATATCTTACATAAAACATTACATTATAAATCAGACATAGCACATCAATTGGGTCACCGTACATACCCCATTCCATTATTAAACTTGCTTTTCCAACCGCATATCACCTCCTAATGTGGTCCCTTAATTTCCCATCCTCCGAGAAACCAGCAACCCGCTCGGGTAAGATCCCCCTCCTCGCTCCGGGCCCATACGGCGTGAGGGTTCCTATACTGAAACTATACCTGGCATCTGGTTCTTACTTCAGGGCCATGGCCTTAGTAATCGCCCATTCGTTCCCCTTAAATAAGACATCTCGATGGTGTAGTAACTAATCAGCCCTTGATCACTCACCCCTGCCTGTAATGCATTTGGTATTTATAAATATAGGGGTTAAGCCTCACCATAGCCTCCCGGCTAGTTGTCTCCAGTCAATTCAATTGTAGAAGCACCTCTTAGTCATTAACCTTAATCCGCATAATAAAAACCACAATCAGGCTAATATATCCATGCTCGCAGGACATAAAATAATTCAATACACACCTACGCAAGAACACAGAAAATTCTCTACATATGTGAGTAAACATTACTTACTTAAGGATGTTTAATCTCCAGTACCACACACACATGAAAAAATATCTATTGAGAACTAACATGCCCCCAAAATATTGTAGCAGCTGGGGAAACACTGTTGAGGAAGATGGCAATGTCCCTGCCCCGGGGAAGGTAATATAGTGGGAGAGCCAAGATGACATTCAGATAAACGTCGATGTATTCAACTCATATTTACTGAGCACCAATGTGCCAGAACTGTTCTAGGCTCTGAGGATACAGAACTAGATGAAACACACAGAGACCTTGCCCTCGGGTGCTTATATTCTGGGAGGGCAGAGAAAAAACAAACAAAGCTAAGAAATCAAATGTATGCGTGTGATTTATACTGGGATTCCTAAAATATAGAACTTGAGGAATAGCTTATGGCATGAATGAGAGTAAAGAGGATGATTCAGGCAGAGAAGGCAAAAACACACAGGGGTGGGTTGCCAAGCCAGCGATAGCTCCATCACTAGCACAGCTGTGTCCAGTCCTGCCTGAGAGGCAGGGGGCAGGGGGCAGGGGCGCTACCTAGAGAGCCTAGCCACCCAAGGCTGTGACACGCCTTGCTGACAGAGCTTAGTGAGTCTCAGGCAAGATGAAACCTCCCCTCTGCACTCCAGAATGTGTGTGTGGGGGGGTAAAGGTGATCTGCCTGGGGGACCATTAGTGGCCAGAAAAGCATGGCCCCATGGATCCAAGCAGGTGCACAAACTGATGCAGAGTGGATAGAAGACATTGTGAGTTGTGCGGACACTGAGCAGCAAGAGGTATGGGGAACGTAATGGTGATGGAGATTTGCGACTTTAATATAGCTGCCAGGCAAGACCATTGCAATAGGAAGGGCCACCTGATTAAGCATGTGAAGACCGGAGGGAGTGAGCCCAGAGTGAGGAAGACTCTAGGCAGAGAGAAGGCAGCAGAGAAGAAAGAGGCCAGGGAGGCTGCAGGGGACCAGCAATGAGAGGGAGGAGCTGAGGGCAGGGAAGCCACGAGGGAGGGCCTGGGAATCCAGGCAAGAGGCCAGGGTGACCTGCACCAGGCTAGAAATGGCAGAAGTGCCAAGAGGTGGTCAGACCTCAGAAAGACATGGAGGGTTTGGTGGGAAATGCTTGCCAGGTGTGGGGGAGGGGCAAGGACACCCCAAATATTCTGGCCCATACAACTGAAGGGCAGAGCCATCATTAACCTTGACACCAAAGGGGGAATGTGTGAGGAGCAGGGCAGAGGGACGAGAAGCTCAGTTCAGGGACATCCAAGTGGAGACATTGGGTTGTCACTCGTACAGTCGATACGTCCAGGGGAGAGGTCCTTGCTTAAAGTGTAATTAGGAAATAAATGGTTATTAAAACCAGGAAATGAATAAGATCATTACAGATAGGGAGAAGATTGATGAGAAGAAGGCCTGGCCCTCTGCAGTACATTTGATTATATGACCTATTTACTTCGGAAGGCCCCTCCGCACAGGTGAATAGCAAGCTAAACTATGAAGAGCGCTGTCATGTCCACGGTCCCACACGTGAAGCCTTTGGGAAATCGTGAACTCCAGGACGGGGATTTTTAGGGTTAGAAATAGATTCAGCACACCTGCCATACCACAGATGCTGCTCTCAGCAGGACCTGGGCAGCGCCTCGCCATCAACCATCAACACTGCTGCAGGAAACGTTGATTTATCACTCGAAGCAGCATGAATAAACAGTGCTCTCACATCAGAACACATTTTGCTGCGGCATGAGTTTTTCTCTCTCTTTCTCTCTTTCTCTGCCTTTCAATGCAAGGTACTGTTTGAAGCGTTCACACATATCAGTTCATCTAATCCTTGTAACTGCTCTAGGAGGCACCGATGCTGGCAGTGTCACCCAGCTGCAGATGAGAAAATAGAGGCTCAGAGGGTTGGCCTATGTCCCTGCAGCGGCAGAGCCCAGCTCACCGGATCCTGGGTCAGCCACTTGGCCCCCACGCCAGGAGCAAGCACAGTGGTCCTGAGGTGGAGGTAATTTACACTTCCTCAGGCACGGGGGTCAGAGGAGTCGACTGGCTGCAGCTGGTGAGCAGGAAGAAGTGCACAGAACAAGAAGACACAGGAACCTGGCAGGGCCCATCCTCTGAGTTCTCTGAGCTGAGAATCCTGAGTACAGTGTTGGTTTCTTCTGCACGTTTCTTTTGCTTTTGAAGAAGTTAATCGGATCTATGTCTTCCTACGTTCATGTCAGCTGCTCTATAGCAAGAGACAGACAGCAGGAGAATGTCCTGGAAGCAGGTGGACTGGTCACACCACCTCAAATCCCTGGTCTGCTCTCCGTGACCTCAGAAAACCCTAACAGCATATTGAGGGCTTCAAATTGACGGAATTCTAAAAGCAGGAATCCAGCTGTCTTCTGGGTCCCAAACTGACCATCTTTAATTAAAAAGCAAAATTGCCCCACAACTTCATCTGCCATCTATAATTGTGTCATACATATATGACATATATACACATATACATATATACACATATGTGACATGTATATACACATATACATATATATGTGTATATACATGTCATATATCTTCTCCGAGATAATCCCTCCACAAATACTTCAGTACCTATTCTTAACCCCACTACTGCCTTTGTATTGCTCTATGCCTCTTAGGGATTTTTAAGACAGTTATTTGTACTAAATTGCATGATTCCCTCAGAGTCCCTTCATCTCACAATAACCAAAACTGACACCGTGTGCTAGCTCCTGCCTGCTAAGCCACTAAGAGCCATTTTCCCCTGTGTCCACCCCCAGCCTTCAATAGAATTGGGGGACACTCAGTCTGGTAAATTCATCTGTGGGCTACTAGAAGGGAATTTTGCTTGATACATCACCCCTGTATAGGATCGAGAGATCATGAAATATTTAAAGATGAAATAAAGATAAAGGTTCTTATACTCTAGCACTTAACATTGTTTCTTATCATAGCCTCATAAATACTTCTCCCCAAACTGCAGTCAACTACATTCTTGCTAATGTCACTTTTCTTTCCTCAGACCTGAACTGCCCCACACAGTAGCCGAGAGCTACACACACATGGCTGCTGAGCACTGGGAATGTGGCTTGTCCAAATTGAGATGTGTTGTAAGGGCAAAATACACACCAGTTTCAAAAACTTAATATCCCCCAAGCCAGAAACCCCAAAATATCTCATTAATAATTTTATATTGATCTTATATTAATGTGATAATATTTGGGGTATGTTGGGTTAAATAAATTTATTATTAAAATTAGCATGTTTCATATTAGTTTGTAAGGTGGCTACAAACTCTCAGTGGGGAGAGAGACAGAAAGAGAGAGAGAGAAAAGGGAAGGAGGGAAGGAGAAGAGGGAGGCAAGAGAGAAAGAGAAGGGAATGAAGAAATGGAAAGAAAAACTATGTCCTAATACCATTTCCAACTTCCTCTGGCTTGTCTTGATTCTAGGTTTCCAGGACTCAATGATACTTATATCATTCAAGGACATCCCCATACTCATAGTCTATGATGTCACTTTTATCTTTTTTTTTTTTTGTTTTTTTTAGTACCGGGGATTGAACGCAGGGGCGTTCTACCTCCGCGCTACGCCTCCGGCCCTATTTTTTTATGCTCTATTTTGAAACCGGGTCTCACGAAGTTGCGGAGGGCCTCACTAAGTAGAGAGAGAGAAAGAGAGAGAGAGAGAGAGAGCGCGAGCTGAGGCTGGCCGCGAACCCAGATCCTCCGGTCTCCGCCTCCCAAAGTACTGGGATTACAAGCGTGCGCCACCACGCCCGGCCTCACTTTTATCTTTGAGAAGAAATACACTATGTGTTTCCTTTGATCAGCTATAAGTGTCCTCTGTTCTCCCTACGAGTTGCCCTGGCCACATCACCTGAAGGTTGGAAGGATGTTACTCAGAAAGAAGGGAGACCTGCTCAGCTCACTGGAGCTTTTAAGACTTTTATCTGAAACAGGGCAAGTAAAATGCCTGGAGCCCAATCGAGCTGAGACATGGTTCATTAAAAAAAATAGGGGGAATTCAGGGGGAACTCATTATGTTCTCCATGCAATGACTTGTAAATGTATAGAAAAAGAAGAATGCACAAGGCTTTTCTGCTTGGAATAAGTCTATTTCTGAATATCATTAAAGGAAAATTATATTTTCCTGTCTTGCTAAGCATTACAATGTGCCTAAATGTTATTTTATATCTTTATATGACCGTGGTTAAATTGTTAAAATATTGCAAATACACCATCTGTAACAGTACCCTCAGAAAGGCAATGAGTTACATCATGCAAGGATACTTTACAAAATTCTTTTTTTATACTTTTATTGGTGCATTATAATCTCACATCATAATGCAGTTCATAGTGATAGTGACACAGCACTTGGTGAGCTTCCCCCGCTCCCTCCCTACTCTCCATCCCCATACATGATACTGAGATCGACATTGGTATTCTCAAACATGTACATATGTCAATGGAAGTGTTCCCTTCATTAATTCTCTCTCCCTCCACCACCACCCTCCCCTGGACCACCTCCTTTGCTCCACTGTAGTTTCTCTTCCATTATCTGAAATCCCTCTTTTATCCCAATTACTCCCTAGCTTCTGCATATGAGAGAAAACATATGACCCTTCACTTTCTGTGACTGGCTAATCTCACTTAACATAGTGTTCTCCAGGTCCATCCATTTTCCTGCAATGACATAATTTTGCTCTTTTTTTATTGCTGAGTAGAATTCTGTTGTGTGTCTATCCTATAATTTTGCAATCCATTCATCTGTATTTGATGTTGCCATTTATAAACCAAATGCAGTTATAATATTACACTACCCCACACATCCAGCCTGCCTCTTCCCTTGCAGTTTGGAAGTAGCTTTATTATTCCCAGCCTTGGGGATTTGAATTACCTCTGGACAAATGTGTCTTCTCTTTTCAGGCACTCACTCTACATATACGTGTGTGTGTGTGTGTGTGTGTGTGTGTGT
>PVJS01004685.1:0-17440 GCA_004027185.1 Glis glis
GAGAGAGAGAGAGAGAGAGAGAGAGAGCACACGCACGCATGCGTGAGCTGAGGATGGCCGCGAACCCGGATCCTCCAGTCTCCGCCTCCCAAAGTACTGGGATTACAAGCGTGCGCCACCACGCCCAGCTGTTTCTTGTCATTTTTGATGAGGTAGAATAGAAGAGAGAAAATTTTAGTTAGAAAGGAGACAAATTGGGAAGGAAAGGAAAATAAAAATATCTTTATAATATTTAGTTTCATTTTAACAGTTTGTTTGCTTTTAGGCAAAACCAAGGCCCACACTTTTAAAATCATAATGGCCTAGCTCAATAACTGAAATTCCTGACATGATTAGATCCCCCCCAAAATAGTCTCATCTTTTGTCAAAGCCTCAATTTCCTGGGAGAAAACATCCCAGAGGATTGCCCTGCACCCCACCTTCCCTGCCTCTGTCTCCTCACTTCCTGGGATTCCTATCTCAAGGAATTTACACCTTTTGGAGCCAAGAGCTTCAAAGAGAGGAGGCCACCATCCCATGGTGCCCCACTTCTGGCCATGTGTGCCCCTGGCCACGCCCTCCCTAGTGGGCCCTATAAGAAAAGGATAGCTTAGATCCAAGAGCCTCTTTATCTCTCTGTAGCCACTCACATACCCTCTTGAGGTGGCCCATATTTTCCCTTGAACGTGCATCTCTATTTTTCTTGAATTAAACCTCTGTCTTTTCCCTGACTGGCATATATTGAAAATATTTTCATCACAGAAGCCAAGGACCCTGAGGACCCTGAGATGAGTTTCCCTTTCCCAGACCTGGGAACTCTTCAGGACTCTCAACGGACTTATCATGCTGACCCCTGATAATTTTGAGTTTTATTTTCTGTTTCTTGTAGTGTTATTTTTTCTAGTGCTGGCTTGGTAGTCATGAATTCTTTTAGTTTCTGACTGTCTTGGGAGGTTTTTATTTCTCCATCAATTTTGAATGATATCTTTGCTGGATATAGCAGTCTTGGTTGTAAGTTGTTTTCCTTCAGGGTCTGGAGTACATCATACCAGCCCCTCCTGGCTTTCATGACTTGGGTTGAGAAGTCTGGAGTGATTCTTATTGTTTTGCCTCTGAATATCAACCATTCTTTTGTTCTCGATGCTTTTAAGATTTTTTCTTTGGCCTCTATGTTAGTCATTTTTATTACTATGTGACATGGAGAAGTTCTTTGATCTTATCTTGTTGGTGTTCTGAATGTCTCCTGTATGTGGATGTCCTAGTATCTTTCTATGTTTGGAAAATCCTCTGATATTATTTCTCTGAAGAGGTTTCTGATACCCTTGGTTTGTGCTTCTAGACCTTCTTCAATGCCTATTACCTGTAAGTTAGTTCATTTCATATTATTTAATAATTCTTGGATGTTCTGGTCATGTTGTTGTATTGTCTTCTCTATATTGTTGACTCCATGGTCAGTTTTGAATAAGTTGTTTTCCAATAGACACTTAACAAGAGAAGATATATAAATGACCAAAACATATATGAAAAAAATGTTCAACATCATTAGCAATCGGAGAGTTGCAAATCAAAACAACCTTAAGATTCCATCTAACCCCAATCATAATAACAATTATCAAGAAGTCAAAACACAATAAATGCTAGTGAGGATATGGGGATATTGGAATTCTTCTACACTGTTGGTAGGATTGCAAATTAGTGCAGCCTCTATGGAGATCATTATGGAGATTCCTCAGAAAATTGGGAATGTATCCAATACATGATTCAGCTATACTACTCTTGGGTATCTTTCTAAAGGGACTTAAGTTGAGAATTATAGTAATATATGCATATCCATGTTTATAGCAGCACAATTCACAATAGCCAAATTATGGCTAGTTGTTGATCAACAGATGAATTGATTACAAAATAATGGGATATACACACAATGGAATTCTGCACAGCAATAAAGAAGAACAAAATAATGTCATTTGCAGGAAAATGGATGGATCTGGAGAACATTATGTAAAGTGAGATTAGCCAGTCACAGAAACTGAAGGATCATTTGTTTTCTCTTACATGTAAAAGCTAGGGAGTAATTGGGATACCAGAGGAAATTCAGATAATGGGGGAGAAACTTCACTGGAGGCAGGGAGGTTGTTTAGGGGAAGGGGAGAGAGGGAGAATCAATGAAGGAATCACTTCCATCGACATCATGTAAATATGTGAGAATACTAATGTCAATCTCAATACCATGCATGGGGAAAGGGGGAGGGGGAAGAGGGAGGGAGCCAGTGGAAAGCCCACCAAGTGCTGTGTGCATATATGTCTCTATAACTATGAACTACATTATGATGTTAGACTATAATGCACCAGTAAAAGTATAATAAAACAAAACTTCAATGCCAATTTTTAAAATACTTTATTATGTAAATTAAAGGTTAAAAGACACATTTGTTGGTTAAGGCCAAATCAACAAAATACCCATCAGGAGAACCTATATAACTATTGATTACATAGCAAAAAGAATCCTAATATAGTGGCAAATGCTGAAGGTTTCAATCAACCAAACATGATTTCTGGGATTTACCATCTTCATGGATCATTTACACCAAGGTTCAGCTTACTTATCTAACCAAAAGCATAATAATTATACCTAGTTCACAGGAATGTTTGAGTATTAAATTAGATTAGGCACATGCCTGAAATATAAATGAGACTAATAAAAGTTAATCTTCATTATATTGTTGTTACATTAATATGGGTACATGTTAATATGATTTTACAAAAGCTTGCTGTATTATAATACCCAATTTTTATTTAAAAGTTATTATGAAATGGGCATGGTAGCACTCTTATTTAGTCTCAGTACTTGGGAAGCTGAGACAGGAGGATCACAGTTTTGAGGATACCTTGACAACCTAACAAGACTTTCAGCAACCTAGGAAGACCCTGTTTCAAAATAAAAAAGGGCTGGGGGTGTAGCTCAGAGGAAGAAATCCCCTGGGTTCAATCCTCAATACCAATAATAAATAAGTAAATAAAACTATTATGATATTATTCTGAGTGTTTCTCATGCAGTAACTGATTCATCCTTCACAATCCTAAAGGGATGTGGTAAATACTAGCACCCATGTATATACAAAGAACCTGAGGCACAGAGAAACTAGTAATCCATGGATCTGAGATGCACACACTGGCCGTGTAGTTCCTGGCAGCAGTTCCCAAACTCTGAGCCACTACATTACACTTCCTCTCATATATCTGGCCATTCTCTCTTTAAAGACCATCCGTCACATCTAACACCTTTTGGCTAAGCAGTTATGTTGAAATTACACTTTCTATCAAGCTTCTGCTTATTACAGGGCAGCCAGCCCTGGTATTTAAAATTTAATTTTGTACTTTTTTCCCACAACTTTCTAACTTTGTCTCATTTCACATTTGCCTTAATAACCTGAGGCACACTTTCTCTACTACCAACTAGATCATACAGGCATCTTCCCTATTTATAGATAACTTTGCTCACCAAAACCCACATTCTTCTTCTCTCATATTTTGGAATTGTAATTATTATTCCCTGTATCTTTCCTTCCAGATAACTTATGAAGATGTGGACAAATCTCTTTCTCTCTGTTTATGAATGTAATATCATTAAGAAGAGGCCAACACCATGTGTTAAGGATAGAGACAAAATTTATTTGCTACAAGAACACACGAAGCCCCAGAATTAACTGAGGTGATTCTGTCTTTTGTGATTTATTCTCAAAATATGTGCTTATATTTAAGATAAATCTGACGTGAAAATATTTCTGTTTATATACAGTTATACAAATGACATGATATAACTAGAATTCTGAACTCCATGAATGAAACGTCCACAAATTTCTGAGGGGAAAGGTAGGAATTCATAACATTATTCACAGTCAATTCATCTTTGAGATGTAAAAGTCAGTTAGATTTTCACAAATATGAAAGAACTCAAGCAAATTATGACTTCCAGAAAGAAAGCAGAGATGGACGAGTGAGAGAATTTGTGGTAAAATTACTGACAGAAATTATTTTGCATATACATATACATATAGACACACACACATTGAACAAAGAGTAATTGGAAAATATATGGCTTAAAAAACTTGTATATGCATGGGTATTAGAATTGAGTCAAATAGTCTAGAAGATGAAATGTAAAGATCTCAGAATGTCAAAATTATTTGTGATGGCAAGTGTAAGATAAAAATCAAGGAGCCAGATGTGGTGGCCCATGTTTGTAATCCCAGTACTTGGGAGGCTGAGACAGGAGGATTGCAGGTTCGCAGCCAGCCTCAGCTGCTTAGTGAGGCCCTCTGCAACTTAGACCCTGTTTCAAAATGAAGAATAAAAGAATAAGACTGGGGGTGTAGCTCGGAGTTAGAACACCCCTGGGTTCAATCCCCAGTACCGCAAAAAAAAAAAAAAATCAAGGGACACAGAAAATAGATACAGAATTTTACTATCAATATAAAATGATGAAATAAAACAAAATTTATACAGAAAAACTTTTTAAAAAATATTAAAACAACTCAAAAAAAACAATTTCTATATTGAAAGGGCTCACCAAGGACTATAAACAATACCACACACATGCACACAAACATGCCTGCACAAAACATGTGGCAGTAATATTTGAGAATGCCAATGATAAAAGGAGAATCCTAAAACATTCCAGAGATCAAAAAGAAAACCAAAAAAATAAAAACAAAAGCAAAACTTCATTGAATAAGAAATAGATTGGCATCAGAAAAAAGAAAATAACTTTAACAACAGAATTGTTACTCAACTAAAATAAAATACATATTAAAATTAAATCATAAGTTAAAAAACATATAATCTAGAAAATGCCATTTTATGGTATATAAATCATGATATGTTTCAATTGAGGGTTCCTAAAAAATAAATCTTTTTCTTCACAAACAAAAATTAGGTAAAAATGAAAACCCCAAAACACATATAACTAAAATTAGGAAATATTCCTTTCATGAAAAATTTTTAAAATTTTGCTGAATAAGGAGAGAGACATCAAATATTGGCATGGAAGCCCGGCCTGGTAGCCCACTCCTGTAATTCCAGTACTTGGGAAGCTGAGACAGGAATATAACAGGTTCAAGGCCAGCCTCAGCAATTTAGTGAGGGTCTCAGCAACTTTGTGAGACCCAGTATCAAAATAAAAAATAAAATATGGCTGTGGGTTTATCTCAGAGGTAGAGCGCCCCTGGGTTCAATTCCCCATACTATACATAAAAAGAAATACTTGGGTGGAAAAAGTGACTATTTTAAAGATGTTAATTATTCACCAATATGAATTTTATAATCCTAATGAAAATGGTATCAGCATTCTTTTCAGAATTAGACTATATGATTCTATAATTCACACATAGAAATTAATGTAAAATAATAACTAAACAACTTATAAAAAAGAAGACTTTTAAAAAACAGACTTCTTTCCAGATTTTAAAAGATCTTAAAAGATAGAGTAAGCCAGGAGTGGTGGCACATGCCTGTAATTCCAGTACTTGGGAAACTGAGACAGTGGAATTGCAGGTTCTAGGTCAGCCTCAGCAATTCAGCAAGACCCTTGGCAACTTTGTAAGACCCTGTATCAAAATAATAAAAATAGGACTGGGGGTATAACTTGGAGTCAGAATGCCCCTAGGTTCAATCTCCAATACCAAAAAAATAGATACAGTAATTATAAAATTGTGACATAAAAATAGGAACACATGATAAAATACATGGAAAATACAGCAAGCCTAGAAATAGAATATCATATCTATGGAAATTTAGTATTATAGCACTATTTCAAATTAGTAGTAAAATACTGGGCCATTGAGTAAGTTGTGTGATGAAAACTGAGTATCTATTGGGATAATATATAAAGGTTTTCTTATTTCAGAATAATTCCAGATCAATTAAAGACCAAAGAAAACTATAAAATTTGTAGGAGGTACATAAACTATGCTTATCCTTTTCATTTAAAAGTATTTATAATCACAATAAACTAAATACATACAAAATACATATAAACAGATTGTATGGCAATTATGGTAATACAAAACAAGCCCCAGACTTTTAGTAGAATAAGAAAATAACTTTCATTTCTCATTAAAGAACCACATTTATTCTTCCAAGAACTAATTCAGGGCCTCAAGTTCTTTCCACATTGTACGTCTACTGTATATCATGAGGCTTCCCTGGCCACCCTTAGAGGAGTCTCCATTCCAGTCAACTATAAGGAAAAACGAATAAGAAAGATCAAACATGAGAGGTTTCAGTGGGAGGGCTAGGAATGGTGCATATGACCAGTGACCAAAACTTAGTTGCATACTTACACTTAACTGCAAGAGAGACTATAAAATGTAGGAAGAAGGTAATGCAAGTTGGGTGAATATTTAACATTATTCTGCCCACCTACCAACTTTGACTGCATTGAAATAACACTTAGCTGTAACCAAAGACACTGCAATTAAAGCTTAAAGATAGGAAAGAGAGGTTTCAACTTTTACAAATGAAAAAAATAACTCAATGAAAAAATGCTTAAACATACAGACAGCCAATTCATATAAGAAGAAATTTAAATTGTAAGAGAAAAAATCATGAAAAAAGCTAGAAGTGAGGGAAATGTAATTTTTTAAATGAGATAATTTTTCACCTGTATATTTGCAAGAGTGACTAAATCTAGGGGTTTTTTTGTCAAGGTAATGCCATATTTTTAGACAATATTTTCTTCTTTAATTTATCATGGGAGAGTAAAAATTCAATTCTGCTATTATACAGAACATGTATGAAATTCTTCATCTGTAACTTGCTTGTATAAGGGTCAGCAAGAAATTTGGTCTCATTTTATTACCTTACTGGTAATCAGAATGATTCAATTTAGGTTTTTTTTTTAATTGGTGCATTGCAATTATACATCTTAGTAAGGTTCAAGTTTACACAAACAGACATGCACGCAGGTCTTGGAATGATTCCTTTCAGGTCCCACCCTGCTACCCACCCCTCCCCATGCATAACTGCATAGTTGGTAGTGTCACCTTCATACATGGACATAGCATAGTATTTAGATAGCTTCTTCACAGGTGCTTATTGCATTATTAAAAATAACTAAAGTAAAAATAAGAAATATTTAAAGTGCTATCAATGATTAGAGTATGTCAAAGCTCAAAAATCTCGCTTAATTTTATTCTGTACTGTTACCCAATTGTTAAACAGAAAAGAATAAAATATTCAGCATTTGCATTTATAAGGGAAAGCAGACTGCTGGTGTGTGTATAAACTGGAATAGGCAATTTGGAAAAGAATTTGATAGTCTCTATTAAAATTAACAAAGTGCATACTCTGTGAAAGAACAAATCCACCTTGTGGCTGTTTTGTGCTTTAATGCTGTAAGATTCAAAATTTAGAAAATATCTAAATCTCTAAATACAATATGCTACATATATACTCAGGATTATCATGTAATAAAGTAAACAATTTGTGTTTATATTGCTGAGAAGACAATTCAACATCCACGGTAAACTATTGATAGTTATTACCTCTAGCAATAAAAGTAGAATTAAGGGAACATAACTGATAAATACATATACATGTTTGTATTCTTTGAATTTTTGAATACATATATATGTTTGTACTCTTTGATAAAATATTAATATTTTATCACAATATTAACCCAGAGTTAAACTAAAACAGTAAATCAAATTAAATTGAAAAGCTATAGGAAAAGTGGAAAATAATTCCCATTTGTATATAAATACCATAGAAATTCAACAAAACCAATTAAAATATTAGAATTTTAGATAATTTTAATCAAATAATCAGTCACGAAGGGTTATGCAAAAATGTGTGCATTTCATATGCAGCTACATGTTCTATTAGACATTAAATTATGAGTTTTAATTCATGTTGTTCTTTGCTCATTCATCAGTACCCACTTTCCTGATTATTCTCTGGGGGCATTTTTCTTCCCTAGCCCCAATTATTGCAAAAATAAAAATTAAAAGAAAATAAACCTACAACTCAAGAGAATCCCAGCACATTGGTTAGATAATAGAAGCTCCCATAAGGGAAAGAAAGGATGATAACTAACTCAAATGGGAGAGAAAGGACTTAGCATAACCATAAAAGGGAAAAATGCAGGTTTAACTACCCGGAAGGCAAGAGAACCTTCTGACAGCTCGAGAGAAGAGAAAAGGATGATGGACAAACATGACATAACTAAAAGGTAACTAACAAAAACGTGGAAAACTATAATAAAAAACTTAAGATGACTATAAGGATCAAAAGGTGATTTGAAAAATTTATTTATTTATTTATTTATTTTTTTTTTTGCGGCACCGGGGATTGAACGCAGGGGTGTTCTACCTCCGCGCTACACCCCCGGCCCTATTTTTTTAGGCTCTATTTTTGAAACCGGGTCTCACGAAGTTACAGAGGGCCTCACTAGAGAGAGAGAGACAGGGAGAGAGAGAGAGAGAGAGAGAGAGAGGAGAGAGAGGAGAGAGATAAATCGTACGCGCGCGGCCGCGCATGCGCGCTGAGTTTGGCCGCGAACTCGGATCCTCCGGTCTCCGCCTCCCAAAGTACTGGGATTACAAGCGTGCGCCACCACGCCCAGCTGAAAAATTTATATACATACAATGTTCTTAAGTAGAAATTAAATATTATAAAAAGATCAACTGAATTGAAATTTGCTTTGCTGATATGTAAACACATTTGAAGTCAATAATAATTATTTTGTGACATAGTAATTATACACACACACACACACACTTTACTGATGAAGAGGATGGTCATGGAGCAAGCCTTAATATTTACTTTATGGTATTAATACATTTAGAAATGAAGAAATCATTCAATGAAAGTATTAAGAAAATTGGATTCAGGGAGAAGAAATTTTAATTACAGTCTCAATTTAGGCCATATTCCCTTGCCAATATTTGCATATATTAAGTACTTAATCATTCACCTTTATTTTTGATAGATTTATTAACATTTTATGTTTTTTATATCTTGGGGGAAATTATTTGTAAGTATGACAATTATTAAGTATAATTTTTATATATATGATTACTTAATACTAGAAACATCAAACAATATTAGAACTATTACCCAAATTGGAAAAATGTTTGGAAAATATTATAAAGAGCAAATAAACTGATAAAGAATGTAAGCCAGGGTTGGGTATGTAACTCAGTGATAGAGCGATTACCTAG
This sequence comes from Glis glis, assembly GCA_004027185.1. Classification (NCBI taxonomy): domain Eukaryota; kingdom Metazoa; phylum Chordata; class Mammalia; order Rodentia; family Gliridae; genus Glis; species Glis glis. Next base: position 9,201 of record PVJS01004685.1, read on the forward strand.
CATGCACAAGGCCCTGGGTTTGATCTCCAGCACCCTGTCTCCCCAAGAAAGATATATGCACAATAGGATATAAACAGTTTATAGAAGAGAAAATAAAATTAGTAATAAATTAGGATAATAAAGATATACTTTATTGTTTCTACTTGGTAAATTACTACATTGGTTGTTGGCAGCCTGGCATTGAGAGAGGTGTTTTTGCTTTCTGGCTGCCCATGCTGAGGATACGTCACAAGGATTTCAACAACCACACAGAGCAGAGCTGCACTAGCAGCCATGGGTTCATTCATCTTCTGCCTCCTGACACCCTCCTTGGTGAAAGTATACACCTATGGACTTATTCGTGTTTCTAGCTATCTGGACAGTTTTAATTCCCTTGTCAAATCAGCAGACATGTCTCATTTTGTAACTCCCCAAAATCCAATATAGTTAATGATTTTGTAATTCTCAAGGCATCAAATTGATTTCCTTATTGATTGAAGATATTTAGATATCTATCTAAAGTTATTTTTCTAGTTTCATTTGAGTCAACTGTATTTTCAAAGATGAATAGTTGTTAAGTGGCATATGATTACAGTGTAAGAACTCACATTTCTTTAATAACTAATGATTGTTGATCTCCCAGAATGAACAATGACCAATAATTTCAAAGGAATCCAAGTGGCTCCTTGTCCAATCCAATCACATCTTACCTGAAAAACCATTTCTTTAATAGGCAGACTATTTCCCTGTAGCAATTCAGAATAACATAGCCATCCAGTTCAACCAACTACAATTTCTAAAAATGTTTCTACTTGAAATATGTTTAAAACAGTTTTTAATAATATAATTTTAAAAATATACCCTGAGAGTGAATGGGAGAATTTCAGACATGGAATTTCTTCTTGCTTAACTTCTCAATTTATTAAAAGAATCCAGTACATTTTCACATATGACTTTAAGTGTCATAGTAGTGAAAGTATATGATAATGACACAGAATGCTTTCAGTAAGCTCCATGCCAGTATACAACCAAGCTTTCCCTGTCACAATTTCCTTGAGTTTTCTATTTTACACATATATACAATTTTAAACTGAAAATTTTAATTGTATATATTAAACTGAAGCCAAGCAGTGTACAAACCAAGGCTCAGATCCACTAATCTATAATTAAATTTAATCAGAAAAATTTCCTGTCATCTCAAATCCTATTTATCATCATTCTAAGTAATAAGATAGAGTGGATTTAAAAGAATCTACTAACATTTTAAGAGATCCCTTGATCAGGGCTCAATACTGTAGTAAAAGTCCAGTTTATTTACCACACAAAAACACTATTTCCTCCTTCTCAACTCTTGTTCTTGGCTTTTCACTTCCTTTTTGGAACTCCCTTAGCTTCTGTCATTCCAGTTCCATTGGGCCCACATTGATTTACTCTTTACTTCTTTGTGTTTAATTAGCCTCTCATTATAATCATACAGGCTATAACATAAAAGGAAAAATAAAACAGCTTTCTATCTTCAAGGAGGGTTGGCAGCTGTCCTTTTCTTTGAGTATGAATTATAAATACCTGTGTAAATGGATGTTGAAATTATTATCCATTTAACTATTTTGCCTCTACTTATATCACAACTTCATTTAAGTCCTTCAGGTAAATTTTACATTTTATATAGTATAATTTAGATGCTTATTCTTGCTTCCTCACCATTGATTCTTTAATTATACATTTTGGGGTAAGCAGCTTACGAAATGGAATTTTTGATTAATAAACAAAATATCACAACTTCTAATGTTTCTAGGTGGTCTGCAGCTGGTCAATTCCATAGAGTTGGAACTACAAGATAATGTTGCAGTTGTGGATATGCTGACCAATGAAATGAATTAAAATATGTGGGGAACACCTGTGTCCTTGAACAACATGTCGTATTTTATGTGCACAGTTCATCACTCATGTAGAGGCTGATGGTTCACAACTGGATCACTGGCATCTCTCAGTACCAAAGATTTTTATTGAATATGTTCTCAGTTGAACTGAACTTTGCTAGTTCACCTTAACTTTCATTCAGTGCATAAATATGTTGAAGCTTGAGATGGGCAGGGTGGCACACAGCTGTAATTCAGTACTTTGGAGGCTGAGACAAGAGGATCTCAGGTTTGAGGACAACCACAGCAATGTAGAGAGATTCTCAGTAACCTAGTGAGATCCTGTTTCAAAAATCAAAAAATTAAAAGGGCCATGGATGTAGCTCAGAGATAGAATGTCCCTGTTTAATCCTCAGTAACCCCTGTCTCCCCCAAAAAAGAAAAAGAAAAAAAAGTTGAAAGTTGATGCTTATTTGATTGAAAGAACTCATAATGTGTTTAGCCAAAAATAACCTTAAAAGATTGATTCTTTCATGTTTTCTTTTTTTTTTTTTTGGTATTGTTCTGGGGATTGAACCCAGGAGCATTCTACTTCTGAGCTAACCCCCCAGCCATATTTTATTTTTATTTTGAAACAGTGTCTCACTAGGTTGATGAGAGTCTAACTACTTGCTGAGGCTGTCCTTGAAACTGTGATCCTTCTGTCTCAGTCTCCCAAGTACTGGGATTACAAGCATGCACCACAAAGAAACTAGAGCTCATAAAGACTAAGAGAATCACAATGCTACAAAATAAAAATTGTCAGGCATATAACTATCACATATTTCTCAATTTTCAAACCAGTATTTTTTTCTTTTATGCCACATTATTAAGGCACCTCAAGTAGAATATCCAAATGTGTTAATAAAATTAGTTCCAAATTGATCTACTCATTAGAATTTCATTCTTACTACAACCACAACCATACCTTTATCCATAATAGTTTATGCAAATCCTGGAGATAGGAAAATAAAGCCATCTCATTCCTGGGAAAAATGCTGGCTTTGCAACTGAAGAAAGATGTTATTATGTTAAAGAGATGAATTACTGAATATCTCCATTATAAAACAATTTGTGTGGCCAAGCAATCACAAACATTTATCAATGTTTTCATTGGGGACAACAAAATTAGAATGTATAAAATTAAATACCAAAATATACAACAGCTGTTGCATCTGACATTTCAACATAAAAGTTGCTAGTAATATATAGTTGTACTCGATAGTTTCAACATTTTCTTTGTTTTTGTGACATGAAAGGAATGTCCCTAATTTCTTTGAGACGGTTTGAGTTTCATAATAGTATGAAGTAGTATCATACTATCACAATTGTATGATAAAGTGAGAAATCTTATGTACCAGCTAATATAATCACCTAAATGTATAGGATCTAAAAATAATCACAGACTGTAAATCTTCCAACGACGCCTGTAATCCCAGTACTTCAGAGAATGAGACAAGAGGATCACAGGTTCACGCCAACCTCAACAGCTTAGCAAGGCTCTCAACAACTTAGTGAAATTCTGTTTCAAAATGAAAAATAAAATTCTTGGGAGGTAGAATGCCCCTGGGTTCAATCCCCAGTAACACACACACACACACACACACACACACACACATACACATTATACACACACACACACACACACACACACACAGATTTAAATATTTTGAGTTTGGGGTTTTTTTATAAATTGATGATCAATTAAAGTTTCCCTAACAGCCTCAGTATAAAGCAACCATAATGATCTTTGTTGGTCATTTTATGAGATTCTGTGCTTCTAAACTTTTTAGGTTATCACAAACTTATAATTCAAAACTCAAAAATTAATTTTAGTTCTTTTTCTTTCTTTTCAGATGAAACAAAAATTCTCCTTACATACATGTGCTAGAGAAGATAAGAATTTGGTCAACCACTTACTCATCAGCATGTCTTTGTTTTTAACTTCTTTTTTTTTTTTTTGCGGTACCAGGGATTGAACCCAGGGGCTTTCTACCTCCGCGCTCAACCCCTGGTTCTATTTTTTTATACTTTATTTTGAAACCGGGTCTCACGAAGTTGTGAAGGGCCTCACTAAGTAGAGAGAGAGAGAGACAGGGCGAGAGAGAGAGAGAGAGCTGAGGCTGGCCGCAAACCCAGATCCTCCGGTCTCCGCCTCCCAAAGTACTGGGATTACAAGCGTGTGCCACTACACCTGGCTTAACTTCTTTTAAATAAAGCATTGTCTATGAACCCAATGTGGAAGAACTTTAAAACCGGTAGTAACCTCAGAGCTCATCATTACAAGTCGTAACGTTTTACACAACGGCTCAGAAAAATCAGTGCCTTGCCCATATTCACATAAAACCTTGAAGCTGCTGCTAGAACCTGATCCCTCTAACCCTGAGTCCTGTTTTATTCCCACTCTTCCATGCTGTCTCTACCAGCTGGAGTACAGGATTTTAATGATAGTTAATTTTAGTGCTATTCCATCAAGATTTTATAATCTTTGCACTATTCTGCATAAAGCCTGCTTCAATCATCCAAATATAGACTTAAAAGAAGAATATGTTCCCCCATTTAAATCTGCATTGTTCATCTGTTTTGGTTTTAAAGCTCCAGCAGGGAGCTTTAAAACAGAGCCATTTTAAGCTTGGGCACATTCCTGAATGGAACTCAGTACTATCTCCTTTTGAAGCACTAATAGACATTTGCATTTTGGAAATAGTAGAAGGCTTAGGTAAAAAATAAAGCCATAATGTTTGTGATAGTCTAATAATACATAATAGTAATCGTGATGACAATAGTAATGCTAAATCTTAGTCCGATAATGGGTTGGAAATAGAAAGTGATGGGCTCTGAATGAAAACATGGACTAGCTTTCTAAGAAACACAGGTGCTCTTAGCTTCTGTCTGCTTTCTTAGCCTACATAGAAACATCAAGTGAAAAGTGACAGATGCTGCCTCCTTCCTGCTGCTTTTGAAAACTTTTTCTCTGTTTCAGAGTGATGAGCTGGAGTTTCTTGCATTGTCTAAATGCTTCTGTCAAACTTTAATAACATAGAAACTACTGTGACTGTCAGACTACCTCATTGAGTCATGATTTTTCTTCTGTTGTTCCTAGTATGCATTTCTATCCTCATCAGAGAACCTTGCTAATGATCTTTGGAGTTTTTTCTTTGTTTGTTTTGCTACTTTAATTTTTGCTACTTTACATATGCTTTTCTATTCCATCAAAACACATCTTTATACCATTGCATGTTCACTTTGGTCTCTGATCTTTCATCATGCTGTTTCTTGTGACTTGATGAGTTTCCTGGCTACCAAGTCCACCTTTGTATGTTGCTTAAACTAGTGTAGTAAGTATACTTTGGTAGTACACTTTTGCTGGCCTGAAGATATCTGGGGTTGGGCAGAATCTTGATCAATATTTTAGACCACTGCTTATTATCTACCACCTCACAAATCTGGTGGAAGTATGCAATGTAGGAATAGCTTCCATAACTGTAGAATCTCTACACAGTTAAACCTAAACTTTTCCCAATGCGGTCCATTAAGTGTTACTTTGACACTGAACATTTTTCACCTAGAAGTCATCTTCAACCTTTCCTGCAGGCTCACATGTACCACAGGAAAAGATCAATAAAATGCTTTCTTCTTTATTTTATCAAGTGTTTTCAGAGTACGGCACTAGTATGTGCAGCATACTAGGAAAAGGTCCTTGAGAACTTTCTAAGAAGCATTAACAGATTATGCAAAGCAGAGCATGTTTCCGTACTCACTGATACATCACTATAGAAATATTAAGAGGGAACTGAACTAAATGCTATTCAAGAAAATTAAGTTAGCCCCTATTTGCAAAGACAAAAATAAAATAAACTTAAAAATTGAGGGCAAAATCTTCAAACTCTCATGTATTTGAAAAGAATGTGAAAGCATAATAGAACTCCAAGGAAAGGAAAGTAAACCTGATCGATATTTGGCAGAGATAAAATTCTGACCCACAGTCTTCCTTCATTGATTCAAAAACTGAAAATCATTAGAGCTAAGATTTTGGAACAAAATGGACAGAAACTAACTATTTTCCATTATGTATATGAGGCAGATTAGAAGATGCAGATAATATCAAGATAGAATGTCAATGGGCAGGGTAGCATAGTTCTCTGTATGAAAACACAGATGCAGCCGGGCATGGTGGCCCACGCCTATAATCCCAGTACTTGGAAGGCTGAGACAGGAGGATCACAGGTTCAAGGACTGCCTCAGCAACTTAATGAAACCCTGTTTCCAAATAAAATAGGGCTAGGAATGTAGCTTGGCAATAGAATACCCCTGGAGTTCAATCCCCAGCACCACAAAAACAAACAAAACAAACAAAAACCCAGCTGCATTATAAAAAAATTAATTCTGAGGTTGACTCTGTTTTCACCTGAATATTGCCTTCTTTGCCTAGTGAATGCTGATTGTCTTTCAAGGCCATAAATAAAACTTACCATCACCTTAAGAAAACCCCAACCACCAAAACCAGAAAAAATTATATGGCACTCAGTGCTTTAGTGCTGTATGGAACAGTACTAATAACACTGGGTATTTTTCCTTATATTCCATCATTTGCTATGAGCTCTATAGATGGTGAGAAACTAGGAGTTTAATCATCTTTATATTTCCACTGTCTGAGAGAGGACCAATCATTCAGCAAACATTCAGTCCAATCGTGTTGAAAGAATATCTGAAAGAATAAACTGATCATCTTCTGTCCATGACAATGGATTTATTACTCATTGCAGCAAGAGAGAACACATACTATGGGGAAAGAAGAAGTATCTCAGTGAAAAAAAATGTTTAAAAATTTATCATAGTAGCCAGGTGTGGTGGTACAGGCCTTTAGTCTCAGGACTTGAGAGACTGAGACAAAAGGATCACAGATTAGAGACCAGTCTCAGCAAATCAGTGAGACTCTCAGTACCTAGCAAGACCCTATTTCAAAACAAAAAACATAGCTGGGGGTGTAGCTTGGAGGTAGATGCCTCTGGGGTCAATCCTCAGTACCACAAATGTATCTATAAATATATATTATATATATAATTTTTTTCTCTCTCTCTTTCAATCAATATTTAACTACTCATGTTTGAATTCTAGGTCCATTAATTACTATCTCTCTATTCATGAATAATGATTGTATCTGAATGTGTGTGTGTTCCATATATATGTGTGTGTGTGTGTGTGTGTGTGTATGTGTATCTAAATATATATATATATATATATATATATATATATATATACATATGTATATATGTGAGTGTGTGTGTACTTAGAGTAGTTGGACTTTTGATCAGGAAATCTGGAAGAGGTTCTAAGGATGTGAGGGTTAACTAGAGAAAATGGGAGCAATTATATGATTAAATACTTCAATGAATCTTATCTATAGAAAGAGGAGACTCATATAAGAATACAGTTATAACTGGTGAAAATGAAGCAGTCACTCATTTGGGCTGAATGATGGGCAGATGATATTTTCGTGGGTGGCAGAGGAAACTTGCTTTTATTTCTGCATAGAGAAAATTATGAAGTGGTTTTACTTTATTTCATTATATCATTGTCTCAGAGTAACCTTTTCTGAGGTTGGTATTCTGTGAGATTATTTATGTCTAATAGAGAATAACATGCCCTCACTGTGTCAGGCCAGCTTCTGAATGTCAGGAATTACTCTTTTGTTCTTTTCATTTACATATATCACTTTAAATTTGAGATTATTGTAAAATAAATTTTAAACTACTTGCGAATGAAATTTTTAAAATAATGAACCTATAAATATTTCACAGATTATGGGTTGCCCAACAATGGTTACACATGAAATGAAACCTAGAGCATGATTTTTAGTGGATGTTGTCACTGCCTACTTTAAATTTTAAAAATTTAACAGAATAGTTTAATGAAAAATTAGGTATCTGATTTACATGCCTCTTCAGATGTATTTAGACAAAGAATAAAAATCTAGAAGAAAAAAAGTGCTTAAAAGAAACATATTCTCTATCATTATATTACTCTTACAGGAAAATTTTCTTCATAACTCCAGTTCCTAATGTCTTAGAAATTTTATATCTAAATGCAATGACATGAGCACTCCAATTTATCTAGGCTCTTGCTTCTAACTAACCCCAAATTACTTTTCATAGTTCATTTCCTGATACATGCTGAACACTGAATGAGTTGAATGCTTACTCCAAGCAATATGTTGTGAAATTAAACTCATCACCTCCCTAGCAATGTCTATGCAGTAATTTTTGCTATTCTCCATCACATTCTTTACCATATGAAGTAATGCACATTTTAAATAACTGTAAAGATTTAGCTTACCACCTAATTACACTATAATAATCCCAG
>PVJS01004685.1:26017-50898 GCA_004027185.1 Glis glis
TTTTTTTTGGTACTGGGGATTGAACCCAGGGGCATTCTACCTCTGAGCTACACCCCTGGACCTATTTTTTATACTTTATTTTGAAACCGGGTCTCACGAAGTTGCAGAGATCCGCACTAATTAGCTGAGGCTGGCTGCGAACCCGGATCCTCCGGTCTCTGCCTCCCAAGTACTGGGATTACAAGCAAGCGCCACAATACACGGCAAGGCCTCCTTCTTGCGAGTGGCCTTAGCCAAGATAGTACTGTCTAGGAGAGCCCTGACAGGAAGGTAGGGAAAGTAGGTAAGTTAGGTTTGAGTGTGTGTCAGGTGAGACATAATGAGGAAGTAAAACTAAAATGCATTAAATGGAATAAATGTATTTATCGCAAGTATCTGAGGGGTTAGTAGTGCCAACAGAAGGTCTGTGGGAACTCTGGAGGTGGCAGGAAGTTCAAGCAGTGGATGTTGGAGTCAGGGACTTTGATGTTGACCATCCGGTTTTATCATGGTCAACAGCTGCAGGTGTATTGGTTTTGAGGTCAGTGGGATGAGGATATATCTCAAACAACTACTTCAGGAGGAGAAGTTTAATCCAGGCCAAAGATGATGGGGTACAGCTAGTCTTCAAAAAACATAGGTCAGTCCTACAAATAGATGCCAAGACAATAGCTATATTAAACAAGTTTATGACAAAGCCAAAGTGGGTGATTTCTATAGAATTGACTTCTCATTGTCATGCATTCAGCCTTGCTCCTTGTGAGTGACACAAGTGTAATTAATTGCTGTTCATGACTCGTAGCTATTAGATACTGAGTTTCACATAATCAACAGTTAAAATCCATAGGTTTCACAGAGAGGTCATAAATCTGGGAAGCAGTATTATTTTTGTTTTATTTTACCCTTTGTGAAATATGGGTACCTTGAAAAGTGCTGCTTGTATTCATCTTTTCACCTTTTTAATTTAATGAACCTTTATTGAACATAATCATGGAATTTTGCAATGTATTTGGCAAAAAGTATATCTTTATTACTGAACTGCTGTTTAGCTGATTCACAACTGGAACTGAAAGAGGCCCCCATGTGATTCCTTTGTGTTGGGTAATCTATTGAGAGAGAAAGTAGATTTAAGAGTCCTTAGTCTACATCTAAGGAAATGAAGCATTGAAAGTTTCTGTGACACCCAAGGTTGCAGTTAGTGGGGCAGAGGCAGAGAACCCAGGTCTAACAATATTTCGAACAAAAGAATCTTTAAAAGCATTAGAGGAAATTGGAAGGGAAGTCTGGGAGATTCAAAATATGAAAGAGATTTGACCTGCTGTTGCTGGCTTCATAATGGAGGGGTCCATATCCAAAGGGTAAAAAAGAAATGAATTCTGCTAACACCAGAGATTTTGGAAAAATACCCCAATCCCCAGATGGAAACTGCAACATTAGCTGTCAGCTTGCCTGCAGCTGTGAGCCCCTAGTCACATACTGTGGGGGACTTCCAGGTTATGAAGATCAGATCACAAGTTCATTTTGTTCTATGCAGCTAGTTTTGGGGTAATTTGTTGTACAGGAAAAGAAAACACAGATGTAGTTATTCTGTTATTTCCACCTCATAACCCATGAGTTGAACACTTTTCCTGTGTTTCATGGTTTGTAAGGTCATAGATTGTACCATTAGAAACATGGGAGGAAGAAGCCCTCTGCATATGGCATTCTGCTTGATGAATGATCATATGTGGGTACATGAAAGTAGGAATGGACCTGGAAATTCTACTTTTAAGATTTTACTTGGACACTAACTGTCCATGTGACCTTAAGTAGGACTATTTGTGTTTTAAGTCTTACTGTCGCCGCTAATAAAAAGAAAAAAATATGCACTGATAATCTCTTAGTATTGTTATGAAGATAAATAGAAAAAAGTATTTATGAAAGGAAAATGTACACTATATCCAAACTGAAGGACAATTCTAAATAGAGAACATGGAAGAGAAATGGGAGAGCTAAATATGTCTTTCCGCTATAGCTTTTGGCCAGAATTTTGATTGTAATAGTAGACTAAGATCTTCCCACTCCAGATATCTTTGGGAGAGTCTACTGCTAGTCTCATAGTGTTGGGCCTTGCTTAAGTCACACTCACTAATGAGAACTATATTCAGTAAACTGTTGCCTATTTTCAATATACTTTAATTAATATGCAATATACTCTGCTCTGAAGATCCTCTCGTTCATCAGGAAGGGATGGTTGAAACTAGGTGAAATATCTGTGATCACATAGAAACCCAAATGCTGCTCATGTGTAAAGCAATTTTGATTCTGAAAGATATCAGGACATAGTTTTCAAGAGTGTATAAACTCTCATATGCAGAAGCTAAGAAGTAATCAGGCTATCAGAGGGAATTCAGATAATGGAGGAGAAACTCCAGTGGAGCCAGGGAGGTGGTCTAGGGGAAGGAGTAGGGGGGAGGGAGGATCAATGAAGGAATCACTTCCATCGACATTATGTACATATATGAGAATACCAATGTCAACCTCAATACCCTGTATGGGGGAGGGGGGCAGTGGGGAGGGAGCCGGGGGAAATCCTACCAAGTGCTGTGTGCATGTATGTCACTATCACTATGAACTGCATTAAAGTGTGAGACTATAATGCTCCAATAAAATATTTTAAAAAAGAGCGTATAAGCTCTGCATCTGCTAGTCTGTGTACAATTTCTTATCCTGACACTTATAAACTAATTGTATCTTGGATCCTGATTTAAATTCTTGAAATCTATAAAACAGATATGATAAATATCACCTGAAATAATCAGGGTTTAGCCATATATATATGAGAGAAATTATGAAATTTATTGAAAGCAACTGGCTTATGTAATTGTAGGAAGGCGACTAGGCAAATGTGAGATATATATAGGTCTAGATATTCTCAGGCATGGCCTATACCTGCTGTCAACAAGTGGAATTTCTTCTTCATCAGGGCACTGGCTCACAGTTACAAAATTCCTGCCTCGCAACATCTGAACAGTGTTTGATTGAGTAGCTGAGGAGTGACACATCAAAACATCATCACAGCATCTAAATCTTAGGCTTCTTTGGGGCACCAAAGGGAACCTATGCATTCTGGATACTTTGAGATCTTGAAAAAGTGTTATGACCTAAAACAGCTCTGATTCATTAAGAGCCCTGATTTGTCTACTAGTATATACTTATTTCTGGACAATTTCCAAAATCTAGATAAGAGTCATCTACTACATTGCTTTTAGAATTATCCAGTCTACATCATTTTATTTTAAATACCAATGTGTCATGGATCAATATATTTAAAAATGTATATAAAATGATATTATTAAGAAAATAAAAGAGGAAAAAACACAAAGGGATATAATTTTACATACCTAACTTTGTGTTAATAAATTTATTAAACATGTAATTGTAGTTCAATAAGTATAATCACAACAAAAATAAGAAAAAATACAAAATTTACCTGCTATTCATTAAAAATATACATAAGTGCTAGAAGTATAGCTAGAAGTGTAGTAAAGTGCTTGCCAAGCATGTGTGAGACCCTGGATTAATCTTTAGTACCACAAAAGAAGGGGGAAAGTATAAATAGAAGACATTAATATAAATAACTACTATTAATATTGTCATTAGCCAATTATAACTTGGAGAAAGCTTATGAGTGAAATAGTGATTTCCATATTAGTTATCTTGTTCATAAATATGTATATGTGTGTGTATATATACATATATATATACATATATATATATGATATATATGTGTGTGTGTTGTGTATATGTGTGTAAACTTTTTATTTTTGTACTGGGAATTGAACCCAGGAGTATTTTACCTCTGAGCTATATCCCCATCCCTCTTTTATTTTGAAACAAGGTCTCAGTTGCTGAGGATCTCACTAAATTGCTGAGGCTGGTCTTCAACCTGGGATCCTCCTGGTTCAGCCTCCCAAGTACTAGGATTATAGGCGTGCACCACCACGCCTGTCTTTGTCACACATTTTTAATGAATACCATGTATATATACCAGGTCAACATTTAACATTCTTAACATGTCAAATATCAAGGTTAGATTGATAACTATGCAACAGAGGATGATCTATATCAAAAATATACATTTTATTTCAAGAAAAATGACAGTAGAGAAAAAAACTCCCAAAGAAGTAATTGAATGTGAATGGAGGAAAAATATTGTTAAAACAATTTAAGAAAGTTCAGGGTGTTCATATTTATTGTCCAATACTCAAGTGATGCTGCATTCTCAACATATTTTCAACCCTGTATCAGTATTCAATTCCAAAATTCTAAATTATTTTTTGATGAGAGAAATGTATTTCATGTTTAGTATATGTTTGGGTGAAAGCTGACAAATCTTTAGTACCTCCCACAGTTATGTGTGTGAATGACCAGCACTCAGCTCAGCTCATCCCACAGGCATTGTATAAATGGTCTCTGCCCTGTTCAATGAGGTGAGTCCAGTAAGCAAACATATACTATCTGGCAGTGATGCCAAATGACTATAAAAGTAGCTAAGTACTCTGTGTCTGTCTCATCTCGCTATGGACTAGTAGTAAACAGTTCATGAGCTGCACCAGTGTGAAGCCACATCTTTCACTCCAGCATGGCTTTATTCCCCGGTGTTGCTACATAATTTGTGCAAGTGAGTGAAGATTACTCATTACCTTTGTGCAAGTGAGTGAAGATTACTCATAACCTAACTCCAGTTATACGCAAATATTTTTAGAGAGGTCCAAGGTTTGAATCAACTGGTTTGTGGCCAAAGGCTTTGTATTATTAGTTTTTAATTATTTGGGTTTTTCTTCATGCTTCTTTGGAAATGTATCAAATTATCAGTTTGTGCTTCATGGTATATCTGATTGATTTATATTAGATGTATGAGAACTGATATTTATCTTAAAAACACATAGAATTCAGATATGCAATGACATGTCCTTATTAGCTTCTTAAAGTTTAGTTAAAATTTTTTCATGTCATTTATACATTTAAATTGAATCAAACCTGTGTATTACATTGAGTTTTTACATATCTTAAATTTCTATTTCCATGTTCTTAGCAAAAAACAGTACTCTCATACATGAAACATTTTGTTATCAAAGTTCAGTTTATTTAAGAATCTAAGGCCTGTGATATTTATTTATTTAGTGGTACTGTGGATTGAACCCAGGAGCATTCTATCTCCAAGTTACACCTCCAGCACTTTTTATTATTTGTATTTATTTATTTATTTTGTGGTACGGGGGATTTAAACCAGAGGCATTCTACCTCTGAGCTACACCTCCAGCTCTATTTTATTTTGAAACAGGGTCTCACTAAGTTGCAGAAGGCTTAGCTAAGTTGCTGAGGCTGGCCACAAACTTGGGATCCTCCTGTCTCAGCCTCCCAAGTACTAGGATTACAGGCATACACCACTATGCCTGGCTCCATTTTTATTTGTTTGTTTGCTTGCTTGCTTGCTTGTTTTGAAACAAGGGATTGCTAGGTTGCTGGGAGTCTCACTAAATTGTTGAGGCTGGCTTCAAACCTGCAATTCTCCTGTCTCAGCCTCCCAAGTACTGAGATTACAGGCATGCACCACCATGCCCAGCTGACCTATGATATTTAAATAATGAATAATGAATTCCACAATAATTAAAGTGACTGCAAGTGTATATAAAGGTGCTAAATTTGAACAATGAACTAACGGTGATGATTCCCATTCTAAAATATCCTGAAAACACTACATTTGACTGTGTGTTTGGGTCATAAGTTGATTAGTGGCCCCCAAAACAGAAATTTTCACTTGGGACCTCAGAATGTGACCTTATTTGAAATAAAGGTCTTTGCTGATATAATTACGGTAAGAATCTCCAAATAAGGCCATTCTGGATTAGATTAGGCCCTAAATACAATGGTAAGTGTTTTTATGAAATTCAAGAAAGAGAACACAGAGACATAGATGGAAAGGTCATGTGAAGGTGAAGGCAGACTGGAGGAACGGGGAGGATGACCCACTGTGAACAGCAGCAGGAAGCAGAGGCTGCATCCTCTCCCCAGCCCGAAGGAACCAACCCAGCAGCACTTCACTTCTGGACTTCTAGCCTCCAGAACTCTTAAAGAATAAATTTCTGCTGTTTTAAGCCACCAAATTTGTGAAAATTTGTTACAGCTGCTCTAAATAAACTAATACAATATAGCGGATAGTATTATTGGCCACATTTATTTTTCCCCTCTTTATATGTGCACACTTTTTGTCGTTTGACTTTGCCCTACATAGAGAAAGTATACATTGCAAAGCCCTTGACTTTGGCCTTGGCCATCTGACTTGTCCAGCAAATAGAATGAAGCAGATATCACAGTGAGCCAGTTCTAAGCCTAAGCCTTTGGAGACCTTGTATGTTGCTATTTGTTCTTTTATACTTTATCCAAGCTCACAAGAAGAAGGTGCAGAGGAGAGCCCATGGTGCCTGGCAAAATAATGAAAACACATGGAATAGAGTTGTTCCGGCCAAGTCAAGCCTTGATCATCTGGCTCCTGGCCAGCTTGCAGACTGTGAACAATAAGTTAAGTGCTGTTTTAAGTCAGTACATTTTGTTACAGTTTCTGCACATCAACTGTTTACCAATACAGTCAGGTAGTAGCTCTCTTTTCAATAACAAAATATTTGTTACCTATTTTATTAGTTTACATTTAATTTCCTATTCAGAGTTTTTAGTTGGGTGACAGAAAAAAAACATGAAAAAATGTGATCTCTTCTCCAGATTAGCAAGTCTTGGGTATAACTCCATGTGATCTGTTTAAAAGTAACATAAAAAGATTTTGACATTTTTTGAGGAGGGGCAGTACTGGGAATTGAACCCAGTTATGTTCTACCTCTGAGCTAAACCGCCCAGAGCCCTATTCATTTATTTACTTATTTATTTGTTTATTATTTATTCATTTACTTATTTTGTGGTACTGGGGATTGAACCCAGGGGCATTCAACCTCTGAGTTACCCCCCCAGTCCTTTTTATTTTTTATTTTTATTTTGAAACAGGGTCTCGCTTAAGTTGCTGAGGGTCTAAGTTTCTGAGGCTTGCCTCAGACCTGTGATCATCCTGTCTCAGACTCCCAAGTACTGGAATTATAGAGGTATGTCACCACACCCAGCAACATTTTTAACATATGTATCATATATGCATATGTCAACAACATGATATTCTGTGTCCAAAACATCCACATGATCAAATTATTAAATAATTATTATAAATACTTCAGCTTATAAATACAAATAGGTAAATTGCAATCCCCCTAACAAGATATTCTTGACCTGGCCTCTGCTTATTTACATGCTGTAAACAACTTTGTGTCCCACATCACCTCCCCTTATCTGTCTCTGATTTCAGCTGCAGCTGCGAAGGGCAGTATATGTGAACACCAATCCATCCCATGATGGCAGTATCCCATCTCAAGTGTTTGTCGCAAGTCTGTCACTTGCTTTCCAGCATAGGAAGGTTATACCAGGCTGGCAGGGCTTCCTGGTAAATCCTGGAGTACTAAAAGGTTAATGCTCCAGAACTACCTCAGTTGGTAGGGGTTTAATACCTATAGGCAAATGCTCTAGCCTCCCTCCCTTTAGGAGGATAATTCTGGTAGATATTACTTACCCTCTTAAGGAAGTCTAGTGAAATGGAGCCCTCATTATACAAAGGAATAACCTTGATATTACCATTTCCTTCCTGCCTATTCCCTTTCCTGTCCTTTTGCTCCTGCTTCCTGGGATCACCTCCCAAATTCAATGTCTATACCCAAATCCTTGGCCCAGGCTCTGCTTTAGGGGGAAATCAAACAAAGACAACCCCCCCATCTTATCTCTAGCATCTTCTCATCCCTCATTTCCCTTCACTGATGTTTTGCCATACTGAGCTAGAGTACTTATAGTTTAAAATAACCTCTCTCACTCACATATACCACTTTGTACCTACCACTTTTCTATCTATCTAGAACACTCCCTAAGACCTCAATTTCCGCACAGTTTTGCAGCCCTTCAACTTATAGCTTAGGTACTCCCTCTTCCATATGTTTCTCCAAGAACAGCAGGTGTCCTTCCTTAAGTTCTGCCACATATGAATTAACATCCCAATGTACTGATCACCTTGAGTAACAAAAAAAATTTACTTACCTGACACTTTAAGTCCCTACCAGTTGGTATAGCCAGCCTTATTCTAACAAAGTGTAGGAACATTTGCTCTCAAGTGCAGCAAGCAGGAAGAACACCATATGTGTGATGTTAGTGATCCTCCCCTGTTGAACAAACATTCCCCAGGTAGTCACCAGCACTCTACTCAAATTTATCAAGTCGCTTTTCTAATTACCTTTTCTTATTTTCATTTGCTATGAAAGTATCTACATATGAAGTAGGAGTTCTAGCCAGGTGTTGTGACACAGGTTTGTAATCCCAGTATTTGGGAGGCTGAGACAGGAAGATCACAGGCTCGCAGTCAGACTCTGCAAATTAGCGAGGCCCTCCACAACATAGTGAGACCATGTGTCAAATGAAAAATAAAATAGGGCTGGGGATGTAGCTCAGAGCTAGAATGCCCCTGGACTCAATCCCCAGTACCACAGAATACTAACTAACTAACTAACTAAATAACTAACTAACTAAATAAATAAATAATAGTTCTGAATCAAATCTAGCAACATAGGAAAATTCATTATCATTTAATTGACCAATGATTAATTTAACATGCAGTTAAAGGTTCTATAGGTCAGGCACTGTAAACAAACCAGTGGGGATACAATGGTTTAATAGATTTTGCCCACACCCTCAAAAACCTAGAAAGGAGATTCAGATGAGTAAGTCAAAGGATTTAGCTGTATAATTGTTCTTCATAAGAAGAAGGGAAGGCTTTTGAATCTAGACATAACTTAAATAAGGCATAATAATGATGCTTAAGATTTTTTGAGAGCTTACTCCTCTCACAACACACAGCCAACTAGAATATTTCAAATGAAGTTGTCCTTTCATCTTAGTGCAATTATTATCTTCACTGTACTGAGTAGAACTTGCAGCAAAGACAAATTAAGCAATGAGTCCAAAGTAAAGCAAAAAATAAGAGTTTAGGTGGGACTTCTAACCCAGGGCTCCTGCATCTATAATCTATGTAATTGGACACCACACTTCTGATGTTTAGATATTGTATAAGAAGTTAGCAAAGGGTTCAGGTGAAGGAGGAAGTAGGCAGACTTTATTGGAAATACATCTAAGGGTAGATTAGTTGTTGATAATGTATGTCACAACTATGCTTTACTTTTTTTTTTTTGTGGTACCGGGGATTGAACGCAGGGGCGTTCTACCTCCGCGCTACGCCCCCGGCCCTATTTTTTATACTTTAGTTTGAAACCGGGTCTCACGAAGTTGCGGAGGGCCTCACTAAGTAGAGAGAGAGAAAGAGAGACAGGGAGAGAGGGAGAGAGAGCTGAGGCTGGCCGCGAACCCGGATCCTCCAGTCTCCGCCTCCCAAAGTACTGGGATTACAAGCGTGCGCCACCACGCCTGGCTATGCTTTACTTTTAAAGTAGATTTTTTTCAAAGTGTGAGTTACAAAACTTACCAAAGTATTTTGAGTCTATTCACACATTCAACCTAGAATTTTGAAGAGTTATATCCCAGAAGAGTATTTTTGAAATCCACAAATGCCATTGTATGACATAGAGAAATACATATATTTCCAAAGGAAATTCACTGTTCTGGGTGAGGTCACTCATTTGATATTTCTGATTTGCAGTCAAAGAGGATGCTGCTGCTACCAGATTTCCATTATTTTCCTTGCCTTCAGACAAAAAAAGTGACCTTGCCCAAGACCACATGCAAAGGTTGCTTTATATAGGAACAGGAAGGCCGGAACTTCTTGCCTTGGTTTGGAGTATCTGCAGGGTCATCCCAGATCGCAAGTTCCTTGTTACATGGATTGAGATCTTTGGTGAGACTGCAACATAGCTCAACTTCTCCCTCTGCTGAGGCTTTCTTCATACACTCCCTCACAGAGAGCACACCCCAGTAAATATTCTACACACAACCCTCTATACCAGTGTGATTAACTTTATAGCTTGTAAGCATGGTAAAATATAGTTTGTCTGTTACTCTACATGAATGTTGGCAAAAGATACAAGACTCCTGGTTCAGAGGCAAATTATGATTTTAATCATGGCACAGCAAGCAGAATGGCGATAAAATTTGAATCAGTTCCCCCATCCCTTCAATGTCCAACAGTAGCAAAATAAAGGATCCAGATGGATGTCTGCACACATGTGCATTACAGAAAAGGAACACTGAGTTGAAGCAAACACTTACTGAAGCAAACAATTCATAATAAGCACTGAGCAAGATGGCTCTTTGTTAAAAGAAACGTTACATCATGCCTCAAGATTATTATTACACACACACATACACACACGTGTGTATGTGTGTGTGTGTGTGTGTGTGTGTGTACATATAGTGAATAACTGGGAGAAAGAATTGACAACACATATCATCTAATTATTAATAATGACAAAAAGTATTGTACAGATCTTATAAAGTATGTTATAAAATTTATTTGGATTTGAATGAGAAAAGAAAAAACCAGTGTTTCTTCTGCTGCATTTACTATTTTCTCATTAGGTATAAACTTTTGACAATGTTTTAAACTATGGATGAAAATTGGAAGAAAGGCAAAAGAAGAATAAGACCTTCTAAAATATTTTTAAGCTTCTTCTAAAATGGCGAAAATAATTAACATAATTGAAGTTAACTTTACAGCTTTCTCAGTACTCACATTTTTGCTTAAATGCTTTTGACAAATTAATTTTATACTTTAATCCTTCAGAAACATTTATACTTATGACAAGTATTGCCTCATGTAAAGAAGGGAGAGAAAAACTTATGAGTTTTTTTTTTTGTCTAGACATGAATTTCTATTTCCCAAACCAAGAATAAAATATCTTATTTAATGCTTGGTTACTATCATTATAAATAATTTTTAAATAATCTTGAATTTATATGTATATATTTTCTTAAAATACATAGATCTCAAATTCTTTTCAAATATTTTTGTAAGAAAATTATTGTTCAACCTAAAGACTATGTTTTCCAGTGCAAGGAAAAACTTTGTGATATTATCAAAGAATCAAAAAATTAAGAGAAAATATATAGCAGAACTGGTTAGGATTTCTCAGGGAGAGGAAATGTTCATGGAAAAAAATACTTTGAAAGAAAGAACAAAGGTTACAATAGATACAATGAACAGCTATGTTATACATATTCCCACATAAATTATTAAATTTACTTTCTTCCTTTTCTATCTAAATAGATCTACAACTCAAAAAATATTCGAAGAAAAAAATAGTTACCAAAATTATGCACTTTCGTTTGATACAATCCAACATTACAAAAGGTAATCTGGGTTGGGAAAGAACACGCAATTTGTAATGAGTTAGAATTGAAACCGAGAGTCAATCTAGTGTGTTATTCTGAATTGGTGATGTAAAAGTTCAGGATCAGATTTATATACAGCCAGAATAAAATGAGGGCAGTGACTGAATTCCAGCCATGATTTATAGAACTCCCCTGTAACAGAAGGCTAAGTGAGGATTTTTTTTGTTATTACCCTAGCCAGCTAGGAGAATCTAGAGGTGAGATCAAAGGGATTCTCACATTCGATAGAGACATTATAATAATTGGATCCAGGGAAGGAAGACCCGGTGCCATCACAATAGAATAATATTCAACTCTTAGTTTCTTTGGGGAGTACTTTAGAGTTCTCTGTTTTTAGTAACTGCATATCCCATTGGATAAAATCTCTGAGCCCTGCTCTAGGTCTAAGGACAGGGACAGTGTACCACATGCCCTACGCTGAAAAACCCCCATTATTAGGGCATTGAGTATGTATAATGGCCTCTGGTATTCTCAGCTTACTTTTTCTGATATCTAACTCTTGCCCTCTGAGCAGGTTGGAGCAAGGTCAACTTAGGGCTCAAAGTTCTGAGCTTGACATGCTTAGGATGCATCTTCTGCCCAACAGAGGATGGTTTGAAGAAAGGAAACCACAACCTCTCAGCTCTCACACTCTTCAGGAATTTAACCTTCACAACATGGCACTGGAGGTGGAAAAGAACACTTCTGGAAACCAGCCCCGCATGTTAAAATACCACATCTCTTGACTGGGAGCTAAATGTTCTTAAGAATGTTCTAAGAACTAATGTTCTAAGAACTAATGTTCTTAGTCATTCTGCCCAGATTGAAGCTTCTGCCATCACAGTGGGGTGGGACATGGAAGGAGGATGGAGGGAGCAGGTCATGGTCAGATACAACAGATTCTTCACTCTTCTTACCAAGATTGAATAGAATTTTCTAAAATAAAATTTCTATATATCCTTAGGACATTTTTCAGAGACTTTCAATGGATGTCTTTTATTGTAATTCCCACCAGTCTTCACTAGTCTTTCTTTGGGACAGACTTTGTAGAGCTCCTTAAGTGGCTATTCCAAACCTCTAAATTTAAGAATGGCATTCATAATAAAGTTCTCAGAACAGATCCCCAGTTTAGAAGGATAGGTGTATCAACAGACAAGAACAGGGCCAATCAATTCAAAGCAAATTATTTGACAATTTCTCAAAAACTTTGAAACTGATTTCTACAACGGCCAGTAGACAACTGACAATTTTTAGATGAGTACATCTTGGACATTGCCAAATATAATATATATTGGGCTTAAAAGTGTAATATTACTCAATAATTCCCCCAAGGCAATTTTTTAATAAACTCTAGTCTATAGCTAATGAAGTTAATCTAAAATTATATTTATATATATATATATATATATATATATATATATATGCAACAGGTGTGGTGGTGCATGCCTATAATCCCAGTACTTGGGAGGCTAAGACAGGAGGATCATAGGTTTGAGAGCATCCCAGCAACTTAATGAAACTCTCAGCAACTGAGGGAGACCCTGTTTCAAAATAAAATATAAAATAGGGCTGAGGGTATAGCTCAGAGGCAGAATGACCCTGGGTTCAATCCCTAGTAGACACAGAGAGAGAGAGAGAGAGAGAGAGAGAGAGAGAGAGAGAGCATCTATATACAAGGTGGCACAAGAAGCAGTTTTGATGATATATTACAAATATTTGAGGACTGGGGAATACAAAACTTTTGTTTGTCTTTGTATGGCCCCTGCTGTCTGAGTGACTTTCTGTGTTTATTCTTTCAGGTCATATCCTTATCTGGAACTTGAAATTTGACTAAATGATCTCTAGGTCAGTTAGAAATTCTAACACCATTTGATTCTATAAGATAATAGCCTGACATCCAAGTAAAATTGTTGAGAGTGTTGAAGATAAGGGATTAGAAACTGGCTGAATGTTCAGAAGTAGAGACTTATACTAAAGACTGATTATTATTGATTTTGTATTTTGAAAAAAGAAACAAGAATAGGTTTGCTTCTTATAGAAGGACAAATGAAAAAAGAAAATCCCCCAAAAGAAAGACAGATATAAGCAGAATAAAAAGCAGGTGCATTTTGGAGATAAAATTTTTCAAGACAGAAACTTGATCAATAATGTCAAGAGACAAAAATATCTACAACATATTTGGAAAAACACTTACTTTGGACCCATCAATTTGGTAAAGTATATAGTAACAGATTTGGAAGAGTAGGGGATATACTAGCAAGTATGTATCAGA
Source organism: Glis glis (assembly GCA_004027185.1). NCBI lineage: Eukaryota > Metazoa > Chordata > Mammalia > Rodentia > Gliridae > Glis > Glis glis. The sequence continues at coordinate 39,708 of PVJS01004685.1, forward strand.
TAAAAATAACTAAATAAAGAAAAATTAAAATTCAATTATAAAAAAGAGGATAAGAATTTAGGTATAAGAGCTTTGATTACATACATCATGTTTAGGTAATTAATAACAGCACCACTTGAAATAAATTTAATAGTCCTTTCTCTGAATTGTACATTGAATGTACCTTTATTTGTTCTCTTTCATATAGAAGGAACCTACTATTTATATCATTCTAGGATTTGGTGTATAATTTAATTTACCATGACAATGTTTTCCTGGAAAAATGGGATTCTATTACACCTCCTTCATCTTCTCTTCTTTAAGAGTGTGGCTTAATTAATTATTTTTGTGATGTAAATGAATCATTTATCACTATATTTGAATTTAGATGTTTTTAAATCATGATATATAAACACAATTTGAACATTTACTTGATTTGATTAATTTTCCTCTAATATAAACAGAATACTAACATGATTTTAAAACACTATGCTATAGCCTAGACAGCTCAATTTTAAAAGTTACTCAAATGTGTGCAACTTTTATTCCTTTTTTCTCAATTTTTTTATTCCTCACTTTGAAATTTACCATACTCCATCTGTTGGTAGACTGTAACACTCCTACAATTTCCTCAACCATCTTGGCAAGATTTTTTCTAAATGCATATACTGATATAAGACTGCCAAATTACTTGAACGATTTTTTCTACTTTTATAGTGAAACAACATCTTATTGATTCTGTGAAGTTGTCTCATTTTAGGTTACTTATCCAAAAGGAAGTATATTCTTTTTCTGGCTATAATTTTTATGTCTTTTTTAACTTGGAGACAAAATTATGTAAGAAAAATGCAAGATTTGTCTTTAAGCATTTGAAGGGCTATCAGAAGAACAGGGATGTACATTTTTTCAAAGGACAAAACTCAGACAAATCAATGGAAGTTGCAATTTTAACTCAGCATAAGGAACTTTGAGACAATGGAACGATTTCCTTCAGAGAGAGTGAGCTCTCTCTGAGTGAAGCTAACTGATCATTTGTCAAGCATTCTCTAGAGGAAATCCCTGCACTAGCCACATGTTATAGCAGAATAATAAAATATGCAATCCAAAATATTTTTATAAATCATCTGAACCATCTAACTTTACATTAAGTTAAATCCTTAAGATCTTTTAACTCAATGAACCCTAATCTAGAAGATTATCCAAATCACCTGAAAAATTGTATGTACATGCATGTGTAAGAAGGAGAGGTTGGCTAACAATTTATAGGCCCACTTCAAGACTACCCAATTAGAATTTTTGATATTGGGGCATGAATATGTGATTATGATGATCCACTAGGTATTAGAACAACTGGTATTACCAGAACTCTGTGTCAAGGTCACCAGATTCACAGTTAAGACCATCTGTTCATTTTACCAAATGTATATGTTGCTCAAGTTCCTTTCACTGCATAAAATCTGTAACTTTTTCTCTAAACCAATATTTCTTTAGACAGTGAAGTTTGTGTTCTACTCAATGTTACTTAAAATTGAGTTAACTTGGGCTGTCCACTTAGGTTTTATACAGTTTGAATTAGAGACAGCTCTGTGAAATATTGGAAATTAACAAGAAAACAGCCCAGGGTGGGACTGAAGAGTGAGGCTAGCAAACTACATGGAAAGCAATAAATGAATCAATGCAATGATATTGGATCCAAACAGATTCTAATTTAAGAACTATTAACAGACATAGAGACGTAGATTGCTGACTTATGTCTTTTTTCCAGTTCCTACAATTTTACCTGATCTTTCCACTTACTTTAATAAATATCTTCTGGTTTCTTCTCCCTAAGCGTTGCTTTTGGCTTAAAATTGACATCCCTTGAATATAGTAACTGCTTTTCTATTAGGTCATGAACTCCATGAGGAGAGAGATTCCCTTCTAGTTTGTGGGATACATATTTGAGACATCATGCTAGAAACTAAATAAAATATAATGTAATTGGGTCAACAGTGCTACATTAATAACAACATTCTAGATTTCCAACTCCTCTATGTTGTAGACATGCCATTTCATTATTTGACAAGCATTTCATACTGTGGTTTCTAATGGAACTTGTCATTTGACAACACTTGGTCCTTCATATATATTTTTCTTAGACTTCTTGAGTAGCTTTTAAAGATTATTGTTCCTTTGAACTTCAGTTTCCTCATCTATAAAATGACTTTAATTCGTCTAGAGAAGTCCCATCCTCTCTAATAAGGCACCCCCTTGAAAGACCTTTCTCAAGCAGAAATATCAGATTATAATTATAACTCATAATTGGCTATAGTTTGGATTTTTAATGGATAGATGATAAATAGATAGAGTGTTTGGATTTCAGTGTGCATGTATTGAAGGCTGTTATGGTTTACATATAGAATGTCCCCTGAAAAGTTTATGTATTGTTATTGAGAGTTGATGTAATCAGGGTTGTAATCTCACCAGTGGATAAATCCATTGTAATGGATTTATTGGGCGTAACCTAGGCAGGTGAAGGAAGAGGTGAATCCCTGGGAGTGTGGCCTTAGGGACTGTGTTTGTGTCCTTGAATCCCTTTGCTTGCTTGCTCTCTCTCTTGCTTCCTGCTTCTGTGAGGGCAGGGCACTTGCTCTCTCTCTGCCTCCTGTCCTGTGCTCCGCAGATGTGACCGGGTCCTAACATAAACTGAACTCCTGAAATCTCCAGAACTGTGAGCAAATACATCTTCCTTCCTCTAAGTTATGTTGTCAGGTGTTTTGGATTACAATATTGAGAATGCTGATTGAAACGAAGGCTTTGTCCCCAGCCTGTGGAACCATTAAAAAGAAGCTAAGTACTTTGCACTGGAACAGAAAGATGCCTTGAAAACATCTCAGTAATTGCAAAGACCCACCCATCACAATGTCAAAGGCATAAAGGTGGAAACTCATTTCAAAATCGTTTCTTTGAGAAGAGAGTCCAGGGTATTCAGCCTCCACAGAACCACCTTGGGAATGTTTCCCTGGGGTCTGTTTCCCTGGGTTTAGCCATAAAATCATTTAGAGACCACTGCAACTATAGTTCAAGTGGTCCTGGCTCATATTAGTGGCAGACCTTGTCATCATCCATGTGATCCTGGTTCTGCTGGCATGCAGAGAGTATGAGTTATGGAGTCTTTCATGGAATGGAACACATGGAGTCAGGGAGTCTTTCACTGAGATTTCAAGGCAAAGGCTGGGAGGCAAGGCAGTCTCTGGCAGTCTGAGTTCCTACAAGCAGCCCCCGACACAGCAATCTATAAAGCTGTGAGACTGAAACCAGAGCTGCAGTAGAGACCACAGGAAGGACCACAGTCAGCTATTTCAGGAATATAAAATGCCTGCTGGGGGAAGCTGCAGGCAGTGAGCACAGCCAGCCAAGAAAGTGGCCATGTGAGCTACAACCAACAAGGTCACAGAGGTGGGCTGCCTAAGCTCTTGGGAGCCGAATTCTGCCACTGTCTGCTGTCCTGAATGCTGGATATGAAGTATTTAAGGTTTGCTGTGCTGGGTTTTGGTCTTGCTTTGATCTCTATCCTTCATTTCTATGCCTCTATTCCTTTCTTTTGGAATAGGAATGCTTACCCTATAACCCATTCCACCACTGTACGTCAGAAGTATGTAACTTTAATTTTAAAGGGGCTCACATCTGAGTTTGCCTTGATTCTGAAAAAAGAATTTGGATTTGGACTTTTTGTGTGTGTATGTGGTACCGGGGATTGAACCCAGGGGCATTCTACCTCCGAGCTATACCCCCAGTCCTATTTTTTATCCTTTATTTTGAAACCAGGTCTCACTAAGTTGCGGAGGGCCTCACTAAGTAGCTGAGGCTGGCCGTGAACCCGGATCCTCTGGTCTCAGCCTCCCAAGTACTGGGATTACAAGCGTGCGCCACCATGCCCGGCTGGATTTGGACTTTTGAGCAATGCTGAACAGTTAAACCTTTGGGAATCCTTACAGATGGATTGAATGCATTTTTCATTGTGAGGTAGACATGAGCCTTTGCGGGCCAGGAATGAAATGCTATACTCCTCAAAGGCCAATGTTTTGAAGGCTTGGTCCTCATCCGAGAACTACTGAGAGGTGGTGGGAACTTTAGGCAGTGGGGTCTAGGGGCAGGAAGTTACGTCATTGGGGCATGCTCGTGGTCGGGAGACTGGGATGCCGGTCTCTTCTTTTTCCCTTTGCTTTTTGGCAGCCATGAGGTGAGCAGACCCCTCTGCCATGAGATCCCACCACGATGCACTGTGCCATCACAGATCCATGGACTGAAACCTCTAGAACTATGAGCCAAAATACACTTTCCCGACTTATATATTTCAGGTATTTTGTCACAGGGCTGGGAAATTAACTAACATGCTTCAATGATAAATGCACAAATATCACACTCTGCTAAGTCCTGAGAATAGAAAACTATAATGTGCCGGTGCCATTCATTTATTTCTTTCCACCTATTTGGTCATACCGATGTGCCACTTCTTTCATCTGCTATTAAAATGCCTTTGGTGCTTCAGGACAATGATATATAAAAGAACTTTCTCTTCATCCCCTCTAGTCAAAATAAGGTATGTGTTACATTTTCATTTTGATGCTTTAAAGTTATCTAGATTGTTTTTAATTTTTAATCTTAATTATCTCCTCAATTCTTGCTCCAAAAATCCCTCCATGGTCTTCAAATTTGTGTACTTGTAGAATTTATACCTAGATTTAATACTGCCGCTTTACCCCACAAACCTTAACTATTTGCTTTCTGTCAGTTTTCATAATGTGTCAGAGTACCATTTATGTGTTCTCCACTGCTGTCAGTCAGCCCTTACAGAGCTGCCAATGGTGTGAAAAAATGTCACTGTTCACTAGGTAAATTGAACTAGCAGTTACTAATATTTTCATTCAATTTCTTTAAGATCTACAATAATTAACAGAGACAAGTTTGTCTAAAACAAATACCTGCAAGTTTGATGTATTAAAAATACTTAAGAGCAGTATTTTTCTGTTGTCATTTTATGTATCTGTGATTATCAAAAATGTTAGAAATAACAAAAAATACAAGTGCTGTGAGTTAAAATATAAGATTAATTTCTAATAAATTAGAGCAGATGTATGCAAAGTAACCTGAAGAAACAATAATTCCAATGTCAGTTTAAGCACATTAACTTATTCAAACAAAGAAATAAGTAATAGAGGAACAGGACCAGTGATCATTATCATCCACGTATGGGTCAAAAAGGGATATTCAAGATATGTATTCAATGATCTCACCCAATGGATAAAGAGTGATGTGACTCTTAACAAAGCATACATATCATGATATGGCTACAGAGAAATCTGACTCTGAAGTGTATCCTATTTCTAATTCTTTTTATCAAGAGTAAGACTAGTCTGATTATTTAAGCACTCTCTCCACTTCACTGGTGACAATTCTCACAGAAAAATTACACATTAGTTGTGAAGAAAATGGGACTCTTATCTGGGTGTGTATATTATAGTATTAAGAGATATGCATATAATTTAATATCTTGGCAACATGAACTTGTACATTAATCTAATGATCTTGTTAAATATGAGTCTTCCCCTGGGAGAAGAATCAGTGGTTATTTCACAGACAAAACTGAGGCTTCTGGGTCTTTGAGACTGATCTGGGAAATAGTAAATTCCCAGGGTCTGAGACTTCTCTGAAGATCTTTTGATGTACTTTTCTCTAAGAATGAACATTTTGACTACATACAGACAAGTGGAACTCTAAATTTACACATTTCTGCATCAAGACTAGTGCTTTCAAGTTCACAACTGCTTTGATTCAAGAACTATCATTATTTATATACTGTTTTCTTTTACCTCCTTGATCCATAAAGGCAGTGACCTTATTGTTCAAAATTGCGTTTTTCATAGCATTTACTACCAGTTACGCACATATTTGGATATAAGCATATGAAAGAAGAAATTAAAGAATAGCCTAGTGTGTATTAAAGGCTATTTGCTTAATTATAAAATTAATAACTTAATATGTTATCACTGATATTATTTTTAAAAAATGATTAAACTTAAAAGGAAAAAAGCAGCAATAATATCACAAAACAAAAAAGTCTAATTCACACTTTGATTTTTTTCAGCCTCATTTTATGTCTTATAAAATTGGTAATATAAACATACACATATATAAGTCCGTGTACATATATACACATATATATTTAGTGATTCAATGCAATAGTTTATGCATTCATAAAGGTTATAATTCAGTATTGTTCAGTATATTCAATGCCGAAAATACTGTTTTTCACTATTTTTAAAAGCTGTATAATTTTCTATCTAATGAAAAAACCTAATTGTGATTTTATTTTGAAATTTCAGTTCCTCAAAATATTTGTTACGATAGAAAGAAGTGTGATATATACTTATCAGCAAAATAGAATTTTGATTAAACCTTATCCAAAATGAAAACATTAAATAGAATTATAGATGGAAGATAGATGATGATGATAGATAGATAGACAGATAGATGATAGATAGAGGTATGTTAAGGTCCTTCATACATATTGAAATTTTCACTTTCAATTAATACTGTACAAGTATGAGCATTTTGTTTTGTTTTGTTTTGTTTTTGCAGTACTGAGGATTGAACCCAGGGGCATTCTACCTCCGAGCTACATCCCCAGCACTATTTTTTATTCTTCATTTTGAAACAGGGTCTAATTTGCAGAGGGCCTCACTAAGTAGCTGAGGCTGGCCACGAACCTGCGATCCTCCTGTCTCAGCCTCCCAAGTACTGGGATTACAAGCGTGCGCCACCACGCCCAGCTAAGTATGAGCATTTCATCATTCTTTTCCCAAACCATTTTTTATATGATAGATAAAAATGTCACATTATTCCTGTTTTCATTTGTACTTTGAACATATTAATTCTATGGTCAAATTAATGCAATCTCACTATTGAATGAATTATTATAAACTTTAAAATATATATAATAAATATATAATACTATAAAGAATTATATAACATACTTTACCATACCTCCCAGGTTGAGAAATAGTTACTAATACTATTCAAGATATCTGTGCACATCTCCTTTATCACGAACTCTAATCAATCTTCTAATTTTTTTACTTCTGTCTTTATTATATATGCATACATGTGTGTTCCCAAGCAATATGTAAATATATGTATATAATTATTTTTCATGTTCTAAAAATGTATATATGCATATACATAATATATTATATATTCTGCTACTATTTTTATCAGCATTACACTTTTGAGACTTATCCATGTTTATAGCTATACCTATAGTTTCTTCCAATTCTGTATGAATATAAACTTTTGTTGATAAATATTTCTTTGATATTTCAAACAATATTGCCATGCATATCCTTAATTATTTATGTGAGAAGTTCTCTCCTTTATATACCTTGAAGTGTGATTTCTGAGCTTTTAGCTATATGTATCTTCAATTTTATATACATTGCTGATTTTTCTTCCAAAGAGGTTGTACCAATTTATATTTGCACTAGCAACATAATATTGTTCCACTTGCTCTATATTCTTGCTAACATTAGGCATTTCTAACTTTTGAAATTTTGCTAATTTTGCAGTTTGAATAATTAAACTTTACACACCACACACACACACACACACACCACACACACACACACATACATAAACATAGTGGTTTGTGGGATAGGGATTGCTCCATGAAAGAACATAAGTTTATTCTATCTCATAAGAGGACAGGGAGAAAGCATGGGGGTTTATTGCTTGGGAGATAATGCATGCTTCATTTCTATCTGTTAAAATAATATTGGGGGAACACTTAACTGCAGATAGAATTGGTAAATGTAGTCTAGCTGTATGCCCTCAAAAGAAAATCAACTTGTGAACAAAGAGGACACTACTGCCATAAGGTTATCTAAAATGGTATCTCATAGTTCCCTGATTATTAATTTGCCTAAATTTAAGAGCATATATAGATTTACAAACTATTTGTGTTTCCTCTCATGTGAAATTCAATTTTATATCTTTTTGCATTTTGCATTGGGTTATCTTTCTCTTATTACACTTTACTATTTATCTGTGCTGAGTAATAATCTTTTGTTGCTATGTGTTGATCATATCTTTTTGTCTATGACTTTTTATCTCATTATAATGTTCTTTTGATGAATTAAAATTTAAAATTGTAACTAATTTGAAAATTTCAATATTTGTCTTATGATTCATGACTTTTGCATTATAAATTTTTCTTTACAAGAAGAACCATTGATATTTAATATAACTACTAAAATATTTGGGCATTTTTTCTTTCTACTTTCCCTACATATTCTACAATGCTTTTTACATCTTCTGTCTACTTTGAATTACTACTTTTTTATTTCTTCTAATATAATTCTATATTCTTCTATTATTCTTTTAAGTCTTATAAATTATGATAAGAATCCTTTATATTGTCTTTATATTGTCTTTGATGAAATTAGTATTCTTACCTTTCCCAGTAAATGCAAAGATCTTTTAGTCTCTCCCTACAACGTATTTCCTATTGTTGTATTTACTTACATACATATTTTAAGCAGTGTAAGATATTTTATTATTATTATTTCATGAAGCAAATATTTATATTAATGTTTTTGTCATTCTGCCCCTCCAATGTTTCCTTAAATACAGGTCTGGTTATGATAAACTCTCAATATTTAATTAAATATTTCTTTTACTCCCCTTATAAAAAATTTGGATTGGACAGGAACTTATGTGTGGACAGTTTTTCCTCCCATCTCCAAAATGTTAAAGTATTTGGCTGTCTTCTAAGACAGAAGACAACATTTCATTCAGAAGTCAGCATTCAGGCTTATTGTGTTTCTGGAGCTAATAGGTCTTCTGCCTTTGTTTGTTTGTTTGTTTGTTTGTTTGTTTGTTTTTGTGGTACTGGGGATTGAACCTAGGGGCATTCTACATCTGAGCTATACCCCCAGTCCTATTTTATTTTTTGTTTTGAAACAGTCTCACTAAATTGCTGAGGGCTTCCCTAAGGTGCTGAGGCTGGTCTCGAACCTGTGATCCTCCTGTCTCAGCCTCCCAAGTACTGATATTACAGGCATGTTCCACCATGCCTGGCTCTACCTTTCTTTTCTACAAAAAAAAAACATAAAACTATTCTTAAGATTTTCTTTTCATGTTTGTTTTTCAGTACTTTATAATTTTGTGCCTAATTATGGTTTCCTATGTGTCTGTATCAGTTCTTAAATAAGTGACTGAATATCTTTTATTAGTTTTGAAAAATGTGTAGGTATGATCTCTTTTAATATTTCTTCTATTTCTTCTGTTATCATCTTCTCAAGGCCACACTTTTAACTCCACTTAATGATAATAGAGAATATTTAACTCAGTTAAAACTCTTTATCACATAGATAAATTCTCTTTACCTACCACTCATTTTTCTATTTAGGCTGCATATTTTGAACTTTTCTCTAGTTTAACAAGTTTCTTATTGTCTATGCATTATTTTCTGTTAAACTTAATTTCATATAGTATATTTTAAGTTCTAAGTTTCCATTTGCTTGTTTATTTGGAGAGTTCCTAGTTTTGTGATGAAATAATTGTGGTGATAATATTATTTCCTAGAACAGGTTTGGCGATAGTATGAATCCAGCTTGACATGACTGAACCCATCTTGAGTCATAACCACTAGAACTGCCCTGAATAACCCTGGTCTGTTTTCCCTGAATAGCTTTCCAGCATAATATAAGTAAACAAAAACATTAGAGTGGCATGCAGAGTATTATGAACCAGACACTCTGGTGCCATCAGAGCCTGATATCCTTGACATATACAAACCAGGTAAAGTCTGGCTTGGATAAGGTTTCTTCTGTCCTGATCACTTTATAAGCACACTACTTCTGGCCCAAATCATAGAAATTCCTTTAGTCTTGCAGCTGAGCAGGACCATACTTCTTTTAGTAAGTCCCCAATAAAGTGTGCCCTATAAAATCCTGATTCTATTTCTTTGGTTCACAACAACATGGGAGCTTGTGTTTAAACAGGGGAAACCTATCATTGAGCTACACCACCAACACTTTGTAAATAAATAAATAAATTTATTTTTGAGACAGGGTCTTGCTAAGTTATCTCAGGTTGGCCTTGAACTTGCTATCCTTCTGCCTTATCCACCCAAGTATCTGGAACTATTGTTATGCACCACCACGCCTGACTTTTTCCTTTGTATTATTGTCATTGTTATTGTTTGATTCTTTGTTACTTTACAACTGTTTATATAAGAAGCATATTTAGCCCATGTGTCATAGAAAATTAGGCCAGGGGCTTGATCTGGCCTATATGCAACCCCTGTGCCAATATTTGCCTTAAATTTATAAAGCATAGTTGTTTTATTTTATTTTATTTTTTTGGTGGTACCGGGGATTAAACCCAGGGGCATGCTACCTCCAGCTACACCCCCAGCCCTATTTTTTATTCTTTATTTTGAAACCGGGTCTCATGAAGTTGCGGAGGGCCTCACTAACTAGCTGAGGCTGGCCGCGAATCGAGATCCTCCGGTCTCCGCCTCCCAAGTCCTGGGATTACAAGCGTGCGCCACCACGCCTGGCTAGTTGTTTTAAAATCTATGTCTAATGATTCCTTTATCAGAATGCCCTGTGAATCTGTTTATTTTCTACCTTTCTTTTGATTTTAAATTCTGGTTTTTGGTCATCTTATATGGTGATTATTTTAGATTGATGATTGCCCATCATTTTTTAAAAGTATAGGTAACTTGAAGAACAGAACAATATTGTTTTACTCCGGCTATGAGCAAGCACTCCAGTACTACCAAAATCTAATCAATAGTTGGATGATTCAGAATGAGGCTTTGATCCCTGAGAGAACAGTTCTATTTCTAATTCACCCTCATGCTTGGGGTACAACTTTGTCATTTTATATTAAAGCCTAGGGGATTTATTTGCTCCCTTTTTTCCTCGGCAGGCTCTGAAATCCGATGTTCATTCCCCAGCCAAAGAGTCTCTCAGAACTGTTCAGCTTCTCATTTTCTCAAGAAACTCTAAATTATTGTGATCTAGAGATTTGCTCTACATTTTCAGAAACATATTTTTTTAAATGCTTGCCAGATGGTTCTAATATGCTGCCACAGTTGATAACCACTGATCTACACTTACCTCCTATGTTGACTCATCCACTCATTGGGTTATAAATACAATCTAAC